>CM060960.1:36427032-36509532 GCA_030765055.1 Mantis religiosa
GAGAAGAAGAAGGAGGAGAAGGAGGAGGAGATGTGAATACTGTAGAGGGTTGAACGCACATTCTACATGCCTGGAAATATGCATATTCTTTTAATAAGTTAATTAAGAATAATTCTCATAGTACAGGGTGTATATAAATGAATATCGGGGTTTTAACACTTTATAATATTTATTACATTCAACTTACAGTTATAAATGATACGTCAAATGAAAAAGCAACTCAAACAGTTTTACCAACAACCTTATAAATGTTCAATGTGACTACCCTATGTCACACGGCACACATCAAGTCTATAGCCGAGTTCTTCCCAAACGTTGATAAGTGTGTATTCAGTAATTGTAGCAACAGCTGCTTCAATCCGGTTTCTTAATTCAGGTAGGTCAGCTGGTAGCGGAGGCACGTACACACGATCCTTGATGAAGCCCCAAAGGTAAAAATCGCATGGCGTTAGGTCAGGAGAACGTGGAAGCCATGCATAGTAAGCCCTGTCATTGGGGCCCTTGCGGTCTATCCAGCGCTCGGGTACAGTGACGTTCAGCCAATCGCGTACTTCGTTATGCCAGTGATGTGGCGCACCATCTTGCTGGAAAATGAAGTTCTCTGGCTCATTTTCTTCCAACTGAGGGAAGAGCCATTGCTCTAGTGTATCAAGGTAAGAAGTGCCAGTTACAGTAGGTTCAACAAAAGAGAAGGGCCCATAAACTTTTCGCCTGGATACGGCACAAAAAACATTCACTTTAGGGGAATCTCGTTGCATTTGTAACATCTCGTAAGGATTTTCTTAGCCTCAGATGCGCACGTTTAGTGTTAACATGTCCACTAAGGTGAAAGGTCGATTCATCAGTGAAGACAACACGATCCATAAAATCGTCATCCTCATGAAACAACATGTCGTTTGCGAAGTTGGCACGTAAACCGTGGTCTGTCGGCTTTAGAGTCTGCAATAACTGTAAACGGTAAGGACGTAGGCGTAAGTGTTTTCTTACAACTTTCCAAACAATCGACACAGGAACTTGTAATTCACGACTAGCCTTCCGGTCTGATTTCTTTGGGCTACGAGTGAACGACTCTCTCACTCGCACAACAGTCTCTTCACTTACTCTTGGTCGTCCCGTGCTCTTCCCTTTACAAAGGCAGCCGGTATCTTCAAACTGATGATACCAGCTACGGATGTTACTATCACTAGGAGGATCACAACCGAACTTAATGCAGTAACTACAGATTCGGTCTTTGCAAACTGCAAAACACAAAACGCTTTCTGTTTAGTAGTCGCCATCTTTACTACTACCGCTGTCTAGCGGATAGCAGCAGAAACATTGCATGCACGTGAGCACTGGTGCCAACAAACAAAACTGTTTGAGTTGCTTTTTCATTTATATATACCCTGTTATCCTGTTCTTTTTTATTTCATTTTCATTTCACCATTGCATTGCTTCGATATTCAAGAGCACATTGTCTCCTCTCTTATACCCTTGTTTACAAAACAGCAACTTTTCTGAAGTTTTATATGTGTTTTCAGTTAATTTATGATGATCTTTGATAAGTGTTTGTGTATTTTCAGCCGAAAACGAGACACCAGAGGCCGTATGGTTGGGAAACAGGTACCAACGTGCAGCAGCCCTTCCACTTACAAGAACAGTTTCGCTTCGGGAGCCTGCCATACGACGGTGGCCTTCAATATGCACGCTTCCCTCCTCCTTGGCTTCAGCGGCCTCTACCACCACGTACGGTACCAGGCGCCATCGAAAGGCACCGCGAGGTTCGACGTCGTGGTGGTACCGAAGGTTCTGCCGATGGAGAGGACTCCTGTCCGCAGCCGGTCATGCGCACAGTTGATGAGCTCACCGACGATGAGCGTAACAACTTCTCCGATGACTCGCTGGAAGAGATGCTGCCTCCTCCGTCTACCACTCTTGCTTCTACCAAGAGAAATAGCATCGCCTGGGAGGTACCTCTTGATGACGCGATGGATGATCCACTGTATACTCCCGGCAGCACCAAGGTGGTTGGACGAAGACGGAGGAAATCGGGCGACCACTCCAGTTAGTACATTTTACATTTAAAATTACACAAGGAAGTAAGTAGCCATAGTGTGAGGGGGGTCCTGGTTAACATTTAAATGATTTTTATAGTTCAGAGTACTCCCTTTTGATGTTAATGCATGTTTGCCTTCAATAAAAGCAGTCCTCAAAGCGAGGAAGCCCTGCATAAACCAGTTTTACGTCCCACTGATTCCTCTGATAACGAAACAATGATTCTACACATTTTATCTTTAATTTTTGAAAGCAAAACGAATTCACAAAGTGATAGATCAGAGTTGTATGATGGAGGGTCCATTGTGGTGAACTTCAGCACATCAAGATACTCAGCTGTTAGTTTTGTTGTTTACGACAATGCATTACCATAGTGTAAAATTGTTTCCTGTCTGGTTTTCGACGAACTTTCTCAAAAGCTTTATATTTGTGTATCAATTGTAAAAATGATGCACTTCTTTTCTAATTCCATAGCAGTAACGTGGTCAGTTTTAAGCAATCATCTTCATACCAGCATTGCGAATTCATCTGACTTCGTTTGCTCGAAAGGCCCACTAAGCCGGAGTTTTGCCGGAGTGTTTCTGTGCCAGTGAATGTGTTATGTTTAATCTGGAGTCAGGTACGAGAGCTGTTCAATAAAGAATGATCGCAATTGTTTTTTGACAACGTACCTTTACTCATCCTCATAATTTTGATGGCCCTTCTCAAAATAGTCTCCCCTGAATGCGATGCACTTGTCCCAGTGTTTCTGCCAGTCTTCAAAGACATACTGGAAACCATTTTTGAGACATCCTTCAAAATCACCTCCGCAGCCTTCACCACTGCTACTGACGATGGATAATGCCTCCCACGAAGGCGTTTCTTCAAGTTAGGGAATAGAAAAAGGTCACATGGAGCTAAATCCGGGCTATAGGGAGAGTGAGGGATGCACTTCACGTTGATTTCTGCAAGATATTCAGCAACAACATTGGCAATATGAGGCCACGCATTATCGTGGTGCAGCATCCAGCCTGCTTCACGGAAATGTGGTCTTTTGCGCCTGATATGGACTTATAATGTTTTCAGGACATCCCTGTAGTATTGTCCAGTTACTGATGTGTGTGTGCAGGTACAACATCCTGATAAACCATTCCATGAATATCAAATAATAAGATGACCACAACTTTCCCAGCAGAAGCAACCACTGTTGCTTTTTTGGGGGTTGGTGATGAAGGAGATTTCCACACTGAGCTTTGCTGTTTGCTCTCAGGGTCAAAATGATGTAGCTAAGTTTCATCAGCAGCGATTACGTTTGAAAGAAACTCCGGATCTTCCTCTAACATCAACTTTAACTGCATGCAGACTTGCATGCGAATGTCCTTTCGTTCGGGAGTCAACAGTCTTGGAATCCATCACGCACAAACACGTCTCATGTGTAATGTTTCTGTCACCAACGTGTGGGTGGCACCCAATGAAGTGTTCAGTATTTCAAAAAGGGATCTTAAGGTAATTCGTCGATCCTCTCTCACAATGGCAGCAACAGTGTTGATGTTTTCTTCCGTATGAGCAGTAACTGGAGAATTGGATCGACCTTCGTTTGAAATTGATTGTCTCTCCTCTTTAAACATTTTAAACCACCTTCGAGCTGTGCTGTAGGGAAGAACAGACTCTCCAAAGGCCTCCTGTAACATTGTATAGGCCTCAACTGAAGATCTGTTAAGACGAAATTTCAAAGCCACATACTGTTCCTCGCGTGTTACCTCCATTGCAGCGGTAGGCGATACTGAACATGTCTGAACTTGCCTGGTTCTCACAGGCGGGAACCAGGAGTGCCAACAATGAAACTATTACAGCGTGTTTGTTTCACATTAAGCTAACAGAATATAATAGGATTGAATTTTAGTGCGAAAAATCATGACCGTAAGAAAAATATGATCATTCTTTATTGAACAGCTCTCATGCAACAATAACTAAGTTTTCTCACGTCTAACTTTTAATATAATATGTTTTGGTTTGACTAATACCAATGCCCAATGTCGTCGAAATAAATTCATAAGATGTCCGTCGATTTTATTCAAACATTGCTCATACAGTGCAATATTTTCTTCAGTAACATAAGTTTTTGTACGCTTTCCACTAAATTCTCACTAAGAAAACCACATCCCTTTTGAATTCAATATAGCAATTATAATTGATGCCTTAGATGGGTTCGCAAATTCGCCAAATGCGCTTCTAAGCAGATCCTTGCTTTTTTTTTTTTTTTTGTCATTAATGATTATTTAAAATGGTAAAAACTCGTAGCCCGAAATGTTCTTTTTTCAGTTACTGTCCTTAAACCGGCTGGGTCATATCGGACAATGAATAAAATTGGTGGAATGATGCTCGAATTAGTCCAGGGTCCATAGAGCTTAGAGTTACCATACATTCCTCTTTCAGCATAAGGGAGAACTCCGCAAAAACTATCCAGATAACTCATCCTGTGAACTCAGTCCTCTTGAACGTTAGTCACACACGCTATCACCTATGCTACGGAGGCGGACAGCCCGGAAATGTTCTGTAGTTAAATACATTCTTCTTCTGTTTTATTTATAATTATTTGACCAGTCACGTCGTCTTAAACATAAAATTTGCTGCAATACTAATGTCTCCATTAAACATCAATTCCTAATCAAATCATTTATATAAATTGAAAACAACGTAGGAGATAAACTGCATCCCTGCGTTACACCTTAATTTATTTGTATCTGTTTATTATAACTTCCATTTGCAACATGTATACTGATTTTCGTGCATTTATACATACATTTTAGTACTTTAATTAAGTGATTCGGATATCCACTTCGAGTCATCTCCCAAAAGTTTTCACCTGCCTGCTCAATCAAATGCTTTTTTGTAATCGATATCTAAATGAATTTCAAGGTTAAACTCCCTTATTTTTTTCTTTTTCTCCATTATGTGTTTGACTTGTATTTCATTTTGATTATGGAATTTATCGATTTCTGTGGCGTTAGGACGTGTGTGAGTGAAAATTCGACTTTAATATAACTGAAATAACAACAAAGAGAAATCAAAGCACAGAAAAATACCTGTAAATTCAGTTTTAGTTAAGGAAAAAAGTCTTAAGGATCGTGTTTAATCGTTGATAAAGCTTGCACAATGTTTCCCGAGTGCGTGCTTGCTTTCCTGGGTTCGATTCCCAGCTGGAGGATGAGAATGCTTCTATAGTCAAGATAATTTCCTCTGGGAGGCCCAGAATCTGGAGTTATGAATGAGAATTTGTGATCTAGTATATAGAACACACCGGAAAAAGCACTGTCTCTTCCAGCGGCACCTAATACGTATCATCGATAGGCAAATGTTTTAAAGATAAAAGACTGCCGCCTATTGTTAAAGGCGAGACACAAATAGTGCAAATAAAAAAAAAAACATTTTCTAGTTGATAAGCAGTTTTGCCGTCCAGTTTGACGACAATTGAGTTTGTCGTATATAACCTCCAAGGAGAAAGGGCACATTGTTGACGGAAACAGCAAAAACGAAATGGGGAGGAACCAAGACATTGATTGTAGTACAAACATATAAAGAAGCCGTCACTCTTACTTTATTGTCCTGCTCAGTAGCGCCGTTTAACTTACACTGCTGCCACGCATTCTGTGTTATCTTCTCCAAATATGAAGAAAGGTAATTATATGTAATATTTTTAAATTTTAAAGCTTGTGTTTACATAGCGTTAGCGGGAAAACATTTATTTTAATTAGACATTAATTTGAACCGTACTTTAAAATAATGTACAATCTCAGATTCTTTGTAAACAATAAATTATGTAAAATATTTAATATACCATAGAAAAATTAGTCATACTAATCCATTAAATCCCAAATTATTTATTTTTGAAAACTGAAACCTTTATTGCGTATTTTTATGTCTATACTCTATGAATAACAATAAATATAAAAATAGCATTACAATATTTATACATTTTGAAATATTGGCCGTTCTCTAAATAGGACACTGGGATCTAACAGTTTCATTATATGGTATATGCCACATTTGATGTTGAACATTTTATTTCTTGTGATATGGCACAAAACAGTTCATACATAGAGTTACTTGACATTTGACTCCGTATGTTTTTGGTTTCCCTTTATACCCTAGTAGTACACATCTTCTTTGTCAAATATTCCAAATTTCTGAAAAGATTCATTCATAATTTTCTAATCTTGAATCCGTAGTCCTGCTGGTTTTCATTGGCTAAGTCATTATCTTGGAATTGAATCAAGCTTTTTGACTTCTGAATTGTTCCTCGACATAGATTTCTTTATAATTGGTATGCCAATATCTTCATCCTCAGACCGGTATAGTTTCTCTGCAGGAAGAGTGTGATAGCCTGCAAAAAGCAGAAATCTGATAAAGACCTTCACTACGAGCATTAGATCTGGCAGCATGGGTGACTCATATGCACTCTCATACACAATTAGGAGATTACATTACATTATTTACATCTCAGAGAAAATGATGTTGTTGTTGCTGTTGTTTTCAAATGCTAGGCTTTGGCAATGAAGCCATTAGCTCTCTAGCTCTCCAATATTTCTGTGTTGTGGGTCCGGCAGGTAGGGCTTCACAGGTTAGAAGATGTTCTTCAGTCATTTCCTCTTCTTTGTTGTCAAATGCTAGGCTTTGGCAATGAAGTCATTAGCTCTCTTGCTCTCCAATATTTCTGTGTAGTGGATCCGGCAGGTAGGGCTTCACAGGTTAAAAGATGTTCTTCAGTCATTTCCTCTTCTTTGTTGTCAAATGCTAGGCTTTGGCAATGAAGTCATTAGCTCTCTTGCTCTCCAATATTTCTGTGTAGTGGGTCCGGCAGGTAGGGCTTCACAGGTTAAAAGATGTTCTTCAGTCATTTCCTCTTCTTTGTTGCACAGAGGACAATTTGGACTTGTATAAATTCCTATTCTATGTAAGTGTTTGGCCAAATAATGATGTTCCGTAAGTAATCTAAGTAATTAAGTAATCTCAGTGAAAATGTTGGAAGTGTCCTCCATCAGCATCTATACATGTTTGTACTCGTCTCACCATTCGGAGAGTATCCTCGCCAATGTTTCCTATTTCGGTTCGAATGGCTTCCTTGAGAACATCAATTGTCCAAAAAGGTGTTTAAAACATCAACGTAGGCCTGCATTGTGATAGTGTCATGCAAAACAACAAGGAATGCAAGCCCGCTCCAAGAAAAACATGACCTCACCATAACATCACCACCTCCGAATTTAATTGTTGGCACTTCACACACTGGCAGATGACATTCACCAGGCATTCGCCATACTCACACCCTGCCATCATATCGCCATATTGTGTACCGTGATTTGTCAGTCCATGCAAGATTTTGCCACTGTTCAATTTTCCAATGTTAATGCTCCTTACACCAAGCAAGGCGTCATTTGTCATTTACCCACGTGATGTATAGCCTTATCAGCAGCCGCTCAACCATGGAATCCAAGTTTTATCACCTCACGCCTGACTGACTTAGTACTTCAAGTGGATCCTGATGCAGTATGGAATTCCTATGATGATCTGGATAGATGTCTGCCTACTACACTTTGCGACCCCCTTCAACTGTCACGACAAGGCCTGCCGTGCTGTACATGTCTCTTCACATTTCCACTTCACTATCACATCAGAAACAATGGACCTAGGGTTGTATAGAATGTGGAAATCTTGCGTACAGACTTCTGACACAAGTGACATCCAATCACCTGACCACGTTTGAAGTCTGTGAGTTCCACGAAGCTTCCCATTCTGCTTTTTCATTATGTCCAAAGACTATTGAGGTTTGCGGATAATGAGTACCTGGCAGTAGGTGGCAGCACAATGCACCTATATGGGGGTGTCCAGACACTTTTGATGTCATAGTGTGTACTTCGCTGTTTTTTTCATAAGTTCTGCTGAGTATAACATAAAATTCAGCTACTGTCCACTCTGTTATTCCATCCTTAACTAGAAATTTTGAGCCTACATCAGACGGGGAAGCCTTTTCTTGATATGCTGTTCTACTGTAAGGTTGCCGACATGATCATGTTCAAGTAGTGCTGCTTCCTCTTCATTTTATTCTCAATAATGAGATTTCCTTTTGTGTCATGTTCAGCTTCTGTAAGAGAATAGGATGTACCCATAAATTTAACTTTTCATTCTTTCATAATAAATAGATAATGCAATTTGAAAAATTAATTTTACTATGCAAATAAATATAATAATAGTACAGGGTGCCAGTACTGTTCACTGCATTTATCACATTATGTTAATTCCTCAACCAAGCAAATTCCTGTGTAAATATAGGATAAATATGGTATAGGCCAGACTTATCAGTTATAACAAGTGCTGAAAAAGCCCTCCACTGGCTTCCAGGCATCGCTTCGCTCTTACGAGAATGTTCTGATTGACGTGTAATTCTTGAGGCAAGATGTTATTATCTCAATTAAATTAATTGGGAGTCGATTAATAACACAAAACAACACTTACTTTTAAATTTTCCCGGAACTAGTTTCAGAGGCCTTCCCTCTATCTTCAGCCGGACATCGACTGGTTCTCATTGGTGTAGCTGGCAATATTTTGTCATCGGTCTCCTCTGGTGGCGGTTCGAGGAACTTGCTGAACAAATCTTTCTGGGGGATGTCGAAATTGAATACTTTGTTCCTATTTTTTGAAATAAAGATTTGTTCCCATGTGGACAGTTCTTCTTTTCCTGTTGTATGTTTTAGTAATTTTGGTTCTGGATTTATGTTGTGGTTTTTTTTCCCAAAAATGCGTGGCAACTGCTGATTTTTCTAATTGTTTGTATTTTATGTTCCTAAAGTGTTCCTTTGCTCTTGTTTCTAAATTTCTTTTGGTTTTTCCAATATAAATTTGACTACAGTCACAGCATTCAATTTGATATATACCAGATTTTTTGTTAGATGGAATGGCATCTTTGATGTTTGAGCAAATTAGGTTTTTTAAGGAGTAATGGTTCACTGGAGCTAGTTGAATGTTTTGTTTTTTGAAGACTTTTTTGAATTTATCAAAGGCCCATGGATGGTAAGTGAATTTTTTGAAGATCATTTTAGTTTCTGTAGCTGAGAGGGTTGTGGTTTCCTTTAGTAGTTTCTTCTTTTTTGCTAAGTTCACTTTTTTGTCTACTAGTGATTTGGGAAAGTCCTATTTCAAAAAATAGGAACAAAGTATTCAATTTCGACATCCCCCAGAAAGATTTGTTCAGCAAGTTCCTCGAACCGCCACCAGAGGAGACCGATGACAAAATATTGCCAGCTACACCAATGAGAACAAGTCGATGTCCGGCTGAAGATAGAGGGAAGGCCTCAGAAACCGGTTCCGGGAAAATTTAAAAGTGAGTGTTGTTTTGTGTTATTAATCGACTCCCAATTAATTTAATTTATACAACAACACGGTTTTCAACACTTCCATGAAAGGATTTGTTATTATCTCATTAGTAATGTTTTCTTTAAGTTGGTCTATCTAAAGTCCAAGGGTTGCTTGCATAACTTTTTTTTTTTTTTTTTTTTTGTAATTTACGTTCTCCAACGTTAAGTCATATCGGACGATGAATGGAATGGGTGAAATGATGCTCAAATGAACCGGGGGTCCAGGGAGCTTATAGTTACCTGACATTCATCTTTCAAGGTAAGGGAAAACCTCGGAAAAAACCTTATCCAGGTAACCCACCTTGACCGAGATTCGAATTCGGGACCTCTTCAACGTGAGGCAGACATGCTACCACCACGCTACCAAGGCGGGCGCATAAACTTTGTTTTTCAGAACTCCCCATAAATAAAAGTCACAGCATGTTAAATCCGGTGACCACAGAGGCCACAGGATTTTGCTGACGAGCTTATTTTCAGGAAACACTCTGCTGATATGAGCCACAATCTGGTTGGGGCTATGGCACCATCTGTTGGAAGACGCCATACTCCTTTTCATTTTCAGTAAATTGTACAAAGGAAGTCACAAAGATCTCCAGGTATCTTGCAGTGTTAATCCCGCTTCAGTTAGAACCTGTAATAATTTAAATACATTTAAAACACATTTAAAAGCCTGTGTAATAGATAATGTATTTTATACCATTGAAGAATTTATGTATCACTGTAAAAATAACTAGGCTTTATTACTTATTTTAGCATATTATATTTAATTTTAGCATATTATATTTATTTTTAAATTTAAGCAATTTATGACTAGCTTGTATATTTAATTTGATCTCTCTATTATTTTGTTATTTCTAATCGTTTACTTTTAAGAGAGAGTATGTATTACAAATGAATGGCTTAATTGTGTTCAAACACTGTATTAAGTTGCAATAAATATGAATATGAATATTATTGAAAAAATGGAGCCGATAATTTGCAATCCTGACATTGCACACCGTGCACCTATCATTTGTGGTTGAAGAGATTCTTCATGTACACTGTGAGCCCGCCTTGGTAGCGTAGATAGTAGCACATCCGCCTCACGTTCAAGAGGTCCCGAGTTCAAATCTCAGTTAGGGTGTGTTACCTGGATAAGCTTTTTCCGGGGTTTTCCCTTATCCTGAAAGACGAATGTCGATTAACTCTAAGCTCCATGGATCCTGGGCTCATTTGAGCATCATTTCACCCATTTTCGTTCATCGTCCGCAGTGAAACCAGACTTCATCTGTCATAAAGAGGAGCACTAGTTTCTGGGGACTTCTCCCCTATCGTCAGTCTGTGGTTGACTGATGATGCATCCGGTGTCTGCATCTGGCTTGGTGTCGTGCTGCCATCTAATGTCCTGGTATGTTTGATGACGTCATCTACCGCGTCATCTACTATCTCTTTCACCATTACATCTGTTCATGTGTAATTTGGAAACACACATTACTAAAGCCTTTCCACATATTTTCAAATGTTGGCATAGATATGTCGACGATGTGTTTGCTATAGTTCCTAGAAGACTAACCGAGGACACTATAAAGTAGCTAAACCTACAAGAAAAATCCATAGTTTTCACCATTGAAGTAGAACAGGATGAATGGCTACCTTTTCTAAATTTGAAAATCATTAGAACACCAACAGGATTACAATTTTGAATATACCGAAAAGCAACACATGTTGACAATTACATTAAATGCAACCCATTCAACCCAGTACAACATCAATATGCAGTATTCCATAGTTTAGTTCACAGATTAATCAACATTCCGCTAACAAAAACAGAATTTGAATAGGAGTACACTCACATACACCAGGTTGCCGAACTGAACAACTATGACACAAATTTCATCAAAAAACTGATCTACAGACACAAAAGAAACAAAAACTTAAAGGACATTACTACGTTAAAAACACTAGAAAACCCAAACACCAGATATGGAAAATTTACATTTCATCCAAAATACTTCAAAAAATTTGAAAAGATATTTAAGAGCTTCAACATAAAATTAGCCCCTCAGAACAAACACAACATCCGCAACTTACTAAACCACCCTCTAAAAAATAGCACACCGAAAACTCAATTATCAGGCATTTACCAAATAAGTTGCCAGGATTGTGACAAGATATACATTGGTAAGACCAAAAGGAATCTAGGAACAAGAATGAAAGAACACTTCAGAACTGACGATAGGGGAGAAGTTCCCAGAAACTAGTCTTCATAAAAAACTTGTAAGTGGAGAAAAGTATATACAAGGTTGTCTCACTTGCCTAATTTTAGTAACAATGGCACTCAACTTTCTGAAATAATTCTTTTTATTCTATATATTGTTTCTCTTTGTCTTGTTCTTGTAGCTCATGAACTACCCTGACATAAAGATTTTGAGATCTTTTGTTAGTACATGATGACATGTTGTAGAGATATACAAACTTACTGAGACTCTCCTTATCGATTTAATGGGCTTCTCGTTATGTTTGTTTGAATTGTGTCGACTACTGCGGGATTCTCACTATCAGACACTTATCCTTCATATTTGTGATAGAACCTTTAGCCCTCCATTTCTTGTGCTGGTTGTGGGTATCTTGTCATGAAGGTATTTACCCCCAAGCATTTCTTTAGGCTCCTTAATGCAGCATGTTCTTATGTAAAATTCCACTATATCAATTCATTTTTCAATTGAGAACTGCACCATCTCTCATTATCATATTTTTATAAATAGTCAATAACTCTTTATCTGTGAAAAAACATCACTGACATAAACTCTTTGGCTCAGACATTTTCACTCTTCACAGGACAACACTCATAAACTGTATGATGAAAAAACAAAAATCATAGTTATTGAATGTAATGTTGCGCAATTTGCTCAAATGCAACTGCAGACAGAATAAATGTTATAAAGACAGAATCTTCATCAATATACCTGACTAAAACGAACCCCTTATATGCCAGAAATCTGGAAAAATGAAAAATAAGTTTCGGAACAGAGCTATTTCCCATGTAAAATTATACTCTAAGCCAGAAAACTCCCTGGCATGGAAACGGAAATATTTTTTGGGAACCGCTTGCATAAATAACTTGATTAAAACAGATAACTGTATGTGTAATGCGTTACACTGCATGTATTTTAAAAAGGGCAATAATTTTGAGGGTGACTGTACTTGCACCAAAGTTCTGTGAAGCATGAAGTCATAAACTGTAATCCTTCGAGGAAAAGGGAAAACAAACGATTAGCTCTCTCAACTCTCTTCCAACACACATGATAAGGAAATTAATTGTTCTTTCACACTAGCCATGTGTAGGACGCACTATGAAACGGTAGAGACAGACTAAAAAATTCAAAGCCATAGTCAGGATCTGAAGCATGGATCTTCTGGTTGCCGTCCAGCCACTCTAACCCTTGAGGCACTATGGCCAACGTGCCGACATGACATTAAATTCTCCAACTGACTCGTGTTTCTCCTGATAAACCACTAGGAGTTCTCATAAACACATAAGACAATTACCTTAATGGCGACTTACTCTGCTGTAAGTACTTTAAGGCCCGGGCTTTATAGTTTGGACCACTGTTAGGTACAATTAATGGAAATTAATTGCTCTTTCACACTAGCCGTGTGTAGGATGCACTATGAAAGGGTAGAGTCAGAAAAATGCAATGCCATAACCAGGATTTGAACCACAGATCTACTGGTCTCCGTCCAGCCTCTTTAAACCATTGAGCTACTATGACCAAAGTACCGACATGACATTAAATTCTCCAACTGACTCGTGTTTCTCCCGGTAAACCACTAGGAGTTCTCATAAACACACGAGTCAACTACCTTAATGGCGACTTACTATGCTGTAAGTACTTTAAGGCCCGGGCTTTATAGTTCGGACCACTATTAGGTACAATTAATGGAAATTAATTGTTCTTTCACACTAGCCGTGTGTAGGACGCACTATGAAAGGTTAGAGCCAGACTGAAAAATTCAATTACATAGCCGGGATCTGAACCACGGACCTTCTGGTTGCCGTCCAGCCGCTCTAACCCTTGAGCCGTATTATACATGATAAGGGTACAATAGTTTTGTAGTGTGTTCATTCTTAGTTTCATTGTTACATATGATCAAGTACGAGGATCTTCGTCAAGTTCAGCTTGGCGGAGATCCTGACAGACAATAACTCTGCCGTGAAAAATGTCCCATCACCAGAGGTGCATTTAGAATTTAGTCGTTTTATGTTTTTACAGTCTGTTATTTTATATATATATATATATATTTTTTTTTTTTTTTTTTTTTTTTTTCATAGTCTATCGTTGAATTCTGCCACTGTTTGATATAGATATATATATTTGTTTTATTTTTGCAAGTCATATTTTATAGCAATCTTTATACTTTATCCATTGTTTTAAGTTCCTTTATAAGTGCCATTTTTAGTGTCATTTGCCACAATTGTTTTTAATGGGTGCTGATGACCTTGAAGTTGAGCGTCCTTAAACACAAATCATCATCATCATCATCATCATCATCATCTTCTTCTTCTTCTTCTTCTTCTTCTTCTTCTTCTTGTTCTTGTTCTTGTTCTTCTTCTGCTTCTGCTTCTTCTCCTCTTCCTCCTCCTCCTTCTTCTTCCTCTTCTTCCTCTTCCTCTTCCTCTTCTTCCTCTTCCTCTTCTTCTTCCTCTTCCTCTTCTTCCTCTTCCTCTTCCTCCTCTTCCTCTTCCTCCTCCTCCTCTTCCTCTTCCTCCTCCTCTTCCTCTTCCTCCTCCTCTTCCTCTTCCTCCTCCTCTTCCTCTTCCTCCTCCTCTTCCTCCTCCTCTTCCTCTTCCTCCTCTTCCTCTTCCTCTTCCTCTTCCTCTTCTTCCTCTTCCTCTTCTTCCTCCTCTTCTTCTTTCTCTTCTTCTTCAAGTACGAGTGGAAGAAAACTGTGAACTTTGGTGATTTTTAAAAGCATAGTTTGTGTATCCACAAATTCTATAAAATGAATTCTAAACATAAGATATTATCATAGGAGGAAGAAAAGAACAACAAACACGAAAAGAACAAACATCTAGCTAAAGTATCAACTGTGTTAATTGACGGAAATTAATCATTTCTTCACACCAGCCGTATATAGGCTAAGGTTTTGGATAGATAGAGTCAACATGGAAAATTAAAAAAATGCCCGGCCATGGCATTGAATTTTTCATGTTGACCCTATCTATCATCAACTGTGTTGTTTAAAGTGGGGAAAACTTAGAATTATGATATTTTGAAAAAATTAAAATCAAAGATGAGTGATTAAAGCAAACAGCAGGGCATGTGAAATGCATCACAAAATCTACAGAGTATGACGAGGTAAATCATGCTGTGTTCGAGTGGTTTGTTAGTGCGTGCGCTAAAGGAATTCCAATTTCTGGACCATTGCTTCAGACCCAGGCTTTAGAGACAGCAAGAAAATAGGCATAGCCAATTTTCAGCGATGCATCTAGAGTTTCTAACATTGCCATAACATTGTTTTGAATGCTGTCTATGATGAAACAAATGATGTTGATATGCAGGCAGTTGTAGAGTGGAAAAGGAAAATTGAAAACGGGTAGAGAAACTAGACGATAAGTTAAAATTATTGTATTTCAGTTGAAAATATAGTGCATAATACATATCAGCCTATTATTATTTACTCTTCATTCTGCCCGCCTCAGCAGTGTAGATGGTAGCATATCTGCCTCACGTTCAAGAGGACCTGAGTTCGAATCTTGGTCAGGGTGAGTTACCTGGATAAGATATTTCCGGGGTTTTCCCTTATCTTTAAAATGACGAATGTCAGTTAGCTCCAAGCTCCATGGACCCTTGAAACATTTGAGCATCATTTCATCCATTTCATTCACCGTCCGATATGACTTAATGTTGGAGGACGTAAAAAAAAAATTCTCTTCATTCTATATTATTCCTTCGTTGTTAGCCTGTGTGACTATTTTGTAATTTCTTTGTATTCATACACAATCCTCTGTAAGACTGAAACCTGTGTAAACGGAAAATAAATGCCGGTATGATTGCATTCCATTTTAGAGAGTTTTATTGTATTAGCTTATGCTGTAAATCTGATTAAACTGATATCATATATATTAGTGGTCAAAATGACTGCTTGGCAGTTTGAAGTATAAATAGTACAAAAATGAAGGTACTTTATGAAATTACATAAAGGGTCTTTCAACAAGAGTGTCCTATCTTTAACATGTGATAGCTTCCGTAGTTATTGAGTTACAGCAGTCATTTTTTTTCATGTGGTTATGGTTGCAGTTGTTATTGACAAATAGCCATAGAACTTTACAGCATTTGGCAATGTGTAGAAATTGTGAAAATGTATTATCAAAACAAGATGGAGAAGCTCTGTCAATGGAGAAAGTTACCAGGCTATCATATACTATTTTTGGATGGTATGGATCTCAGAAACATCTGGTTCCAGCAAGATGGTGCCACATCTCATACTCCTCTTGAAACAATCGATCTTTTGAAGAAGAAGTTCAGAGGATTCGTCATTTCCTGAGGTGGTGATGTTAACTGGCCCCTGAAATCATGTGACTTATTGCCATTGCATTACTTCTTGTAGGTTTACGTTAAATCTCGAGTTTATGCCAGCAAGTCAGAAACAGTAAATCATCTTGTGAATAACAAGCGTGTTATTGGTGAAGTTTGACCTAATTTACGTTCTTCTGTCATTGAAAATTGGGTCAGCTGTATACGCACAACACAACGAAGTTGTGGTGGTGATTTAACTGATGTTATCTTCCACACATAATGACATTAATTATGTTCAAAGATAGGACACTCTTGTTCAAGCACATTTTATAATTTTGTATGTGTCATCTGTGCAACAAGTTAGGAAAAGTCACATACTTGCTATAATGTACAGTATCTGTTGTAGTAGACATTTAAAGCTATTAAAATCTAAACTTTTTTTAAGAAGACTTGCATCTAAAGTTCACCCTGCCATTTACAGGCAGCTTTCTGAATCTGCCGGATAGATTGGTATTACAGGTAATACAGCAAGCATCAGATAAGCCTACCGCTACAGCCTGCATCCCATTTACTGGCAATCTATCCGGCAGAATCAGCAGAATTCTCGCCAAATACATCAGGACCATCCACAAGCCACCTCCGAAGATTAAAGATCTGTTGAGACCAGCGAAAGACAAACCGGACTTCCAAGTTCCGGGAGTGTACCGCATTCCATGTGAATGTGGAACACCATATATAGGACAAACCGGCAGGACCATCGCTACTAGAATAATCGAACATGAACGGAGCATTCGTTTAATGCAACCTGAGAAGTATGGGCTCGCAGAGCATTGTTTTGATAATGACCATAGAGCCAATTTTTGGGAGACAACCATCTTGGCAAAATGCAACAGTTACTGGGAGCGGAGAATTAAGGAACCTTTGGTGATTTCCTCTGAAAGGAGCACGCTTAGTCGTGATGCTGGATTTCAGTTCAGCTCCTCTTAGAAACCGGCCTTAAAAATGGAAATCCGTTGATTTAAGAAGCAAAGATAAATACAGCTTGATAATCAAGTTAAGTAATTACGTTTCTTTGACACAATTTTCTATACTCATGCCATCTCCTGACCTGGCATTTAATTTACTGCAAACAGTCTTTGTTCAGTAATGCGAATTTTGATAGTGTTTTGTCTTTGTTATAGTTGTGTTATATCTAGTATTTCATTTGTGGTTATAACATTTTATAAATATCGTGATGATGGGAGAGATGTACACTCGTGAAACGTTGATATCTAATCATCTTTACACCTGGCTGGCTGCCCGAGAAGAAAGTGAGCGTATTTGTCACCAGGAAAGCTTCAGGTCTTATTTTAATATGATTTAATTTTTATGCAACAGAGGCCATGATGGACAGATTCTGGACAGGCCCCAATCAAGACCTCAGACATTTTGTGGATTTGTTGGCAGTGCATGAGCACCAACATAAACTGCAAAAACAAGTGTTTTCATGATCCCAACAACAGATGAGGGTGTGAACTGTGTGGCCAATCTGCAACCAGTATCATATTAATACATGTAAACAGCATGGAAAGTCTTTAGTGGAATTCTGCAGTCTAGTTAAAATATCTAAATGTGATTTTTGTATCAAGTGATCTCATCATTGATTGCTTTTCTTTGCATATCTTGTGTATACTTCTTTTTTACATAAAAACTCAAAAGCAGTCAAAGTGACCGCTCAACAGTTTTAACATTAAGAGATATGGGCACCGGGGTAGTACAGTGGTTTTGTTCAGCACTCCCATGCTAAGGGTCCTGAGCTCAATTCCTGGCTCTGAGGCTGGTAATTTTAAGTTGGCCCGAGGTCCAGACATAACGTGGTGGGGCAAGTTTACCCCAAAGGCCAAGGTTGCCATATGGGGCATGTGGGTAACCAACCAATCACATTAAGAGATACAGGTCAAAGTTATATGGAATAGAAATGAAATCCAATTGTAAAATAACTAATTTGTAGTTATGCATGTGTTGATGAATTTAGTAGCAGTGACGTCCAAATTAATTGAAAAAACTCTCTGTAGTCAGCTTTTCACACTCTGTCACATTTTTATTTTTTGACGGACTAGTTTTGGAAGATCAGACTGTCATCTGTTTTTAGTAGAATCATTGAAAGTGTTATATAAGTGGTGCAAAGTGAATTTGAAAAATATACTAAAGAATTTTGCTTAAATTTTTCATAGTTTGCCAAATAGAAATTCAGATATGCTTTTATTTTCTAGCTTAAAACCTGAGTCTCAACATAAACTAATGTTCATTATGGAATGTTTTACTTTAAAATTAATGGAGCTCTAATATCTTGTGGGTATTAATGTTTCAGGTTCGGGATCAATACATCGGCTTCGTGAACATGACGACTGGCCAGAACCACCTCTAAGCACTGAAGACGAAGCAGCTTCACCCTTCAGTGATTCTTACTATGATTCATCTGCCACTAATGAGCAGGATGACTCTTGCAACCATCCACTTCCCTCTAAGAACATGACTCCAAATGGCACCTATGTTATTAGGAAAGGACGGAAAAAAGAGAGGAGACCTCTACCGCAGCCTCCAGAAATTATAGAATATAATAGCCCACGCTCTGGAGACCTTAAACGTTGCAGTTCTACTTTTGATAACATCAAATCGCTTCTGAAAGAGGGACTTCTTGAAGGCCTGGATGATGCTCCACCGGATTTTGCCCCTCCAGCACCTCCCACCATAGTACGTGTTGTATCCTTGCCAAGCTTAGCACCCACCGCAGAGATAGATATGTTGTATCAACACCATCATCGCCCTTCAAAGACTGACGTGCATCGCCTCTCAAGGCCACACGAGCTGGCAGTCACTATGGAGGAAGAGGAAGAGCTTGGTCCGTACAAAGAGCTTAGTGAATCAGAAGTCAACGAGGAGGAGAGGAGGCTTATAGAACAGTTACAGCGCCAACAGCTGAGCACAAGTTCCGAGTCCATCGATAAGCCATTGCCTCCATCTCCCAAACAAAATGGCTCCTGTGATGATGTTGGTAGTAGTGGTAAGGAGCATGTCGCGACAATAACAGTGGAGGCTGACAGTTGTTGGACAACAGCATCTGAAATGAAAAATGAGAATCCTTCAGTGCCTATAGTAGAGCAGAAGAATGGAGAAGTAGAACATGAATTCCCTCCTTTACCACCGTCTCCTGTGGAAGAAGATGAGGACGAATATTCAGAAATTCTGCATCAAACTCCAGGAAAAAGTAAGGCAGATACTTTGCCTGAACCCTTCTATCGGAGTCTGGAGCCTCCTACCAGTGATCCTTGTGGTAGTAATTTTCTTAACCGCCCCTGTCCTCCAGAGCCACCACCTCACAATATGTCCAGCCTCAAAACTCGGTCCATGGATGCAGGCTTTACACGAGGCTACAGAAATCATGGTTCAGACAGACGTGAGGTAAGTTGTGTCAGATAGATAAGTATATACTTCATTAATATAATTTTGTGCTTCATTGTATCATATCCCTTACTCATAGGAATATACTTCTTTGTTCCACTCCTGAACCCAACTTGTGAACACATGATAACACTAACTGTGCCATGCCGAGAATTGGCGGCTGACTGAGGGTCAGCACGTCTTGTGTCATTCGTGTACCTGTCCTAGACGGACTTAACCACTTAATGACAGGATATGTAGGGGTTTTGTAGGATGGCGGGTTTATTTTAGGTGGATGAAAGAAGGGAGGCAGCCGTAGCTCCTCAATGGTTGCCGACTTGGGTGCAACGCCTTTATGCACTGCTGATGTGAGATAATTAAGGAAGATTATACAGAATAAAAAGAAGTATTTCAGAAAGTGGAGTGCCATTGTTACTAAAATTAGGCAAGTGAGTCAACCTTGTATATACTTGAAAGAGACCACCATTGTACATACACCATTGAAGTAGAGCAGGATGAATGGCTACCTTTTCTAGATTTGAAAATCATTAGAACACCAACAGGATTACAATTTGGAATATACCGAAAAGCAACACATGTTGACAGTTAGATTAAATGTAACCCATTCAACCCAGTACAACATCAATATGCAGTATTCCATAGTTTAGTTCACAGATTAATCAATATTCCGCTAACGAAAACAGAATATGAACAGGAGTACACTCACATACACCAGGTTGCCGAACTGAGCAACTATAACACAAATTTCATCAAAAATCTGATCTACAGACACAAAAGAAACAAAAACTTAAGGGACATTACTACGTTAAAAAAACTAGAAAACCCAAACACCAGATATGGAAAATTTATATTTCATCCAAAATACTTCAAAAAATTTGAAAAGATATTTAAGAGCTTCAACATAAAATTAACCCCTCAGAACAAACACAACATCCGCAACTTACTAAACCACCCTCTAAAAAATAGCACAGCGAAAACTCAATTATCAGGCATTTACGAAATGAGTTGCCAGGATTGTGACAAGATAAACATTGGTAAGACCAAAAGGAATCTAGGAACAAGAATGAAAGAACACTTCAGAAATATTAAATTCAAACAAATGGACAAGTCGGCCGTAGCACATCACTTTTGGTCTGAGAATCACAACATAAAACAAGAAATAGAACTGATCAAACAGGCAAAGAAACCTCTGGAACTACAGATTTGGGAAAACATATTTATTACGAAGAAACAGGACCTCTTGATGAATTTTGAAATTCCCGCGGTAGATGACGTCATCAACATTAGATGGCAGCACGACACCAAGCCAGATGCAGACACCGGATGCATCATCAGTCAACCACAGAACTGATGTTAGGGGAGAAGTCCCCAGAAACTAGTCTTCATAAAAAACTTGTAAGTGGAGAAAAGTATATACAAGGTTGACTCACTTGCATAATTTTAGTAATTAAGGAAGAGTTGAATTTAGAATAATTGCCAGTCTAATTATTCAAATAGATATAATTTTGAAGTTGTAATATCAACTTTATTGTTACCGGATGTGCCCACATGCCATGCGGGGAAGCCGGTAGAGCTTGAAGCATCGTTCTGATGTTCGGTAGTTCTCTAGAGACGTAACCAGGGTGTTCTGATGTTGAGGCAAACTTGCGTAGAATTTTGTGGCCCAGCGCCTAATGACATCTTCTACGTACTGGAGAGATGAGGCTTCATGAAGGTATCTCACGGAAAACACCAGCCTACAGAATAGATGGCCCTAAGGCATTTATTTTGTACATGCTGGAGTTGTCGCAGATTGGTTCCTGCAGTCATGCCCCAGATCTCACACACATAAAGCATTATAGGAAGAATTAAAGCCTGAAACAGACGCAACTTAAGGGGTGTCGGCATCCCTGACCATATAATGGGGCATAACAAAGCCAAAGCCCTGCATGCCCGATGAGCCAACTCCTGGGTATGACCCTCTTGTCTAGCTTTACACCCAAATAGGTGACAGAGTATGTCCACTCTGTCCTTCGGCCAGAATAGTTAAAAGAGGGTAGGTTGGCAGGAAAGTGGCACTTGGTGAAAAGTATGACTTGGCTTTCCTCCGGGTTGATGGACAATCGCCAAAGCCTGCACCAATCATGAATGAGGCTTAGGTGTCGCTGTATTGGGTTGAAGGCTCTGTGAGCATTTCTATCTGTGTTATAGAGCAGCACATCGTCAGCATACTGAGCTATGTTGACGTGCAGCTTCATGGGGAGATCTGGAACATATGCACTAAAAAGCGTAGGGGATAAGACAGAACCTTCGGGGACTCCACCTTTAATGGATCTTCTGGTGGATAGCTTTCCCAATAAGTACACCATAACATCATACCTTAAACACGAGTATATGTGATTATCTGTAGGTTTACAAGTATGTTTCTTAAATATAGTTCAAAATTGGTTGGTTAATTGGTTGGTTCGTAGCCTTTTGCCGTCTTGCACTCCAATATTTGATGTTATGTTGGTATGTTGACTAAAGGTTGGGCAGCACAGTAGTTTGTTTCCATCCATATCTTCTTTAAATTTACAGAAAGGACACAGAGGAGATCTCACTGTACCAATCCTGAATAAATGTTTATTGAAATAGTCATGGCCTGTTAGAAGTCTAAAAATTGCTTCAGAAGGTTTTCTTGGTAGTGTATTGATTCTAGTCATGCTGTTACATAAACCTCTCCTTTTCTGTTGGGTCACCTTCTTCATGACACCAACTAATGTCAGCAAAAACAGCAGTGGTGAAAGCAAGCAACACTGCCTTACTCCAGAATTTGAAGTGAATGATTCTGAGAGGTTGCCATCCTGTTTCACCTGGCAAGTATATTCTCTGTACATCATCTTGACGATGCTGATGATATATGGAGGTAATCTGTAACTCTGAATTTTTTTCCAGATGGCTTCTTACTGCAACTTATCAAAGGCTTTTTCAAAGTCAGCAAAAGCCAGGTATAAAGGAGACCATAGTATACCATGGATTTCTCGATAATGATCCTTGAAGTGCTGATTTGGTCTCTGCATGATCTCCTTTCTCTGAAACCAGCCTATTTCCTCCTGATCTTACATGGACACTCTGAGATGTTTTAATATAATCCTTGAGAATACTTTACTGGGTATTACACAAATATAAATATTTGTAACGAAAGGCTTCACTAATCTTAAGAAAATGGTGTTCATTTTTCTTTCTAGTGGAGATCGATTTCAAAAACAGATTGTTTTTGTTTTGTCACAGGTATTGACAAAAGTGTGAGGCCATGCCAGGTGTTGCACTTTGTCAGGACTCCTTTCTTGGGCAACTTGATAAGCATCCTCTTCCTCTAATCTTCTGGGATGGTTTCTGTTCCAGATTTCTTGGAACAAGGGTAGTAATATATCTGCTATCATTCTATCAGTCCTGCGCCGTGGTGTAGCGGACTAAGGCAGCATGCCTTGGTCCCTGGCCACGGAAAGCAGCCCGGGTTCGATCCCACCCATGTGTTGCAGATTTTGAGTCCCGGGTATAGGACCGGTGCCCACTCAGCATCGTGAGGAAAGTGAGGAGCTTACGCTAGGTAAGCGGTCCTGGTCACGGAAACCAACATTCCGGCTAGGGGATGCCAAGATGCTGACCACATCTCCTCACCGTATCGGTTGGATGATTGTCCACCTCTGCCGTTCATAAGTGGGCGTGAGGCCGGCAGTCGGGTTGGTAGGACTTGGCCCTCTAAGGGCTGTCGCGCCATGGATTATTATCATTCTATCAACCAGCAGGATACCACACAACAAATTTTGATGCAGAAATAATGGCTATTCATATTTCACTCCAACGCCTTCTATACAGAATAGATAAATTCAAAAATGCTGTCATACTTTCTGATTCTAAAGCAGCATTATGTGCAATGATTTCATATAAAATGAGGTCAATCCAAATTAAACAATGTCACAAAATGATCCAACAACTTCAAAAACTACAGAAAAGAATTATATTACAGTGGATACCTGCACATTGTGGAAGTGCTGGAAACGAATCAACTGATTTTCTTGCCAAACAAGGTGCAAATTTAATTCAGAACAAAAGTAAAACCTTACCCTTTACATCCATAAAAAGATTAATTAAAAACAGATATAAAAACAAACAAAACCAATCAATATCTAACAAAGCCAAAGATATAAAATGGAAAATTTTAATTAAAAATCCAGAAAGTATTCCAGAAATCCCATGTAAAGCTGCAGTAGCAAATTTTAGATTACTTACGGAACATGATTATTTGGCCAAACACTTACACAGAATAGGAATTTATACAAATCCAAATTGTCCTCTGTGCAACAAAGATGAGGAAATGACTGAAGAACATCTTCTAACCTGTGAAGTCCTACATGCCGGACCCACTACACAGAAATATTGGAGAGCAAGAGAGCTAATGGCTTCATTGCCAAAGGCTAGCATATGATAACAAAGAAGAGGAAATGACTGAAGAACATCTTTTAAACTGTGAAGCCCTACCTGCCGGACCCACTACACAGAAATATTGGAGAGCAAGAGATCTAATGGCTTCATTGCCAAAGCCTAGCATTTGACAACAAAGATGAGGAAATGACTGAAGAACATCTTCTAACCTGTGAAGCCCTACCTGCCGGTTCCACTACACAGAAATATTGGAGAGCAGGAGAGCTAATGGCTTGATTGCCAAAGCTTAGCATTTGACAACAAAGATGAGGAAATGACTGAAGAACATCTTCTATCCTGTGAAGTCCTACCTGCCGGACCCACTACACAGAAATATTGGAGAGCAGGAGAGCTAATGGCTTGATTGCCAAAGCTTAGCATTTGACAACAAAGAAGAGGAAATGACTGAAGAACATCTTCTAACCTGTGAAGTCCTACCTGCCGGACCCACTACACAGAAATATTGGAGAGCAAGAGAGCTAATGGCTTTATTGCCAAAGCCTAGCATTTGACAACAAAGATGAGGAAATGACTGAAGAACATCTTCTAACCTGTGAAGCCCTACCTGCCGGACCCACTACACAGAAATATTGGAGAGCAAGAGAGCTAATGGCTTTATTGCCAAAGCCTAGCATTTGACAACAAAGATGAGGAAATGACTGAAGAACATCTTCTAACCTGTGAGGTCCTACCTGCCGGACCCACTACACAGAAATATTGGAGAGGAGGAGAGCTAATGGCTTCATTGCCAAAGCCTAGCATTTGACAACGAAGAAGAGGAAATGACTGAAGAACATCTTTTAACCTGTGAAGTCCTACCTGCCGGACCCACTACACAGAAATATTGGAGAGCAGGAGAGCTATTGGCTTCATTGCCAAAGCTTAGCATTTGACAACAAAGATGAGGAAATGACTGAAGAACATCTTTTAACCTGTGAAGTCCTACCTGCCGGACCCACTACACAGAAATATTGGAGAGCAAGAGAGCTAATGGCTTCATTGCCAAAGCCTAGCATTTGACAACAAAGAAAAGGAAATGACTGAAGAACATCTTCTAACCTGTGAAGTCCTACCTGCCGGACCCACTACACAGAAATATTGGAGAGCAAGAGAGCTAATGGCTTCATTGCCAAAGCTTAGCCTTTGAAAACAATATATATCTGCTATTACTTCATAGTCTACTTTGAGCATTTCTGCCACCACACTGTCTACACCAGATGCCTTGTTATTCTTATAGCTATTAAGAGCCTTGATAATTTCGCTCTTGCTGAGGCGGGTTAGTATTGATTTGCAGTGCAGGCATTTCTTGTTGGTCTACTTCCTGCTGCTTGATGGACCAAGGTCATGTTGAGGACTTACTGAAATATTCCTGCGATCGCTTCAGCTGTTCCTCGCTGTTGGTCAACAGTTCACTCTCTTTCAACTTCACTAGCTTACATTCGTTAAGGCTTTTCCAGGACAGCTGTTTGTTGATATTTTATAGCTCTTTCGAGTCGCCCCTTTTTACAAGCTGTTTTACCTTATTTCTTCTATTAGATCTAGCACTTCTCTTCACTTCCTGATGAACTTCATTGTACCTTGCCCTAAGACATTGCTTTTCTTCATCATCGCTGTATTTGTTGATCAAGGCCTTTATCTCCCTTCTTTCTTCAATCTTCTATCATGTATGATCAGATATCCATTGCTTCAGCATGATGTCTTGGAAACCTAATACTTTCTCACTGGAATTTAGGTATGTTTTCTTGATTTTATTCCACTTTTTCTCCACTTTTGTTCTTGCCTCTTCTTCACTTTAATCTTCCACCTCCAACTGACTGTATCAGTTTTTCAACTCCAGAACAAACTCTTTTCTAATTTCCTTGTTTTGAATTTTTATAATATTGAATCTTTTCTGCCTGTAATTTACGTTCTGGTGACCTGTAGCAGCAATCTTCAACCATACCTCAGCTATTACAAGGTGGTGGTCACTTCCACAGTTGAGCCCAGAGGTTCTACTCCCATTAGTCCTGAACCCCTAGGAACTGGACCCGGGCCTCCTTCAACCAGGGAGTTATCCGAGCTGTCCCAAACGGCGATCGGCGTCCTCCGTGGGGCTTTCCATAGGGCAAGACCTAGAGACTAACAAGCCCCCCCAGCTGGTCCTATGGACTCAAGACGGGATGGAAGTGGATACGCCACTTACACGCGCCAACACCAAAGGTGAAGACCACCGATATGACCTCGGTGGGGTCGCCTGGTGATCTAGCACACCTTCTACTAGCTTTGCAGGCTAGTACCCGGGAGAATTAATGGCTTCCCTCAACCCCATCCGAAGACGTACCCGATCCCCACGGGTATCGGGAACACACTGCCCCCTCGAGTCCATCCCAATCCGAACAACTCCGAAGGAGGGGCTCAGATGTTCGGCCCGAGGTTCCTCTAGTAACGTCAGAGGTACCATGAGTGCTAAGGGTCCGCAGCGCCCGCACTTTGGCAGCTGAAGGGGACGGATCCCCTCCCCTACGGGAGGTCACTTCCACAGTCAGCACTTCTTGTTTCAGACATTAAGAAGGGAACTCCTCCACATCTGGCTAATTGCAAACTGATCAGTCTGATTTTGTGTCTTGCCATCTGGTGAGAGTCATTTTATGGTAGAGTTTGTGTGGCAACACCGAACCTCCAATAACCAGCCTGTTGTTAAGGTACATATCAATAAAACACTCTCCGTTGTCGTTTTGGACTCCAGCACCATGTTTTCCCATAACTTTCTCTAAATCTTCATTTTCAGAAGCAATGGGAGAGATGAGCACTTGTGTTAATAATTCACTGGAAGATGGCAATATAATTAAAGAATGTTTTCATTTTCAAAAGCGAAGTAACTGGGGTGGGTCTTGGGCATATAAAATGAATGACGTGTTGAAGCAGATAGGTATGGGTCATTCTTGGATAAATGCAGAGTATAGGTATAGAGGCTTCTGGAAAGAAGTTAAGCTAAGATTAGAAGATATTGACAGACAAGACATTTTTGCCAATACAAGTGGCAAAAGCTCACTGAGATTATATAGAGAAATAAAAACAACCTGGGGGAGGGAAGGATATATAGATATATGTAGTAAGTTAGGGCGAGAAGGTTTTGCTTGGGCGAGAACAGGAGTGAGAAACTTGAAAGGTATAGGTCAAGAGAGGGAGCTAGATAAATGTCCATTGTGTGGAGAAGAGAATGCAGATTTCCATTGTATATTAAACTGTAGTCAAACAAAGATATGGAGAGAGCAGGCTTGGCTACGTAAATGGGACAATTTGGGGGGTGAAGTAGCAATTAGAAAAATGTTGTCAGTAAAAGGAGAAAAGAACAGGAGAAATATAGGGAATTATTTAGGGAAAGTTAAAGAGAGATGGCTAAGAACAATTAAGAGAAAAATGTAGAGTGGGATAGGTGAAATGGCAGAAAGTGTAAAAAGGAGCAGAGGGCCTCCAATACACAAGAACCTAAGGTTAGGTGTATGGGGACTGAATTACTATTCAATGGTGAGCAACATGATAACGTGATAGGATTTAGAGGATTTAGGAATATATGGCATATTGCAGTATGGATTTTACAATTGTAATCTTGATTTTGTATTTCCATTTGTTTATGTAAAAGGAAATATATACTATACTAAATAATTCACCTGACCAGAAGCCTAAAGTTAAATTACACACGTCCATAGAAAACATAAGTTGATCTTCTTCTGGAAAGTACTCATGGAATGATATTTCATGATTATTATACATGAAAGTGTAATGCCAAGTAATAACAAACTCTTCTCCTGTAGTCTTGAGTCCAGTAATTTATCACATTTTTGTTTTATTTTTAAATTTTTGTTGTGAATTGTCAGTTTTTTAGATCGTAACCAACTCATTGTTGAAAGTCTTGGAACTGCTTTCAGATATTCTAAAATTGAGGTTTACTGCTGGTATAGATATGGCTAGTTAGGTCCATGAAGAATAAGCTATGTAGCTAGCTGAGTTCAGATTTGGATATTTAATTCTTCCCTCATTTTTGTTGTTTAGCCATAACTTTGCACCTGCAGAAGTAACAATCATCATGGAGATTTTTCTGCTGTCTCCATACTTGGCAAACTGTATTGCTTTCTGTCTTCCTTCATATTCATAATGTAATCTCTCCACACAGCTATTGGGTGCAGTATGAGGTGCCAATATATCCTGATCATCAAATATCTGTTTAAAATATGAGTAATAAAGTTTCTTTATGTGTGAGTCTAATTTAGTACATTTACAAAATACCCATAGCATCCACAAATGTAACCCAGTTTCTGAGGTTTTTAGACAGTCTCATGTGTTAACCTCATGTAGGAATTATTCAAATTTTTCCAGTAAGATGTAGAGGTTTCCAGGCTTACTGGCCATGGCCAGTAGGAAAAACTGAAGTTCCTGACATTTCGCTTGTATGTGCGTTGGGCATCCTCAGAGGACTCATGGCAAACCAGAGTGGCTCCAACATGGCACACCAATTATATATATAACGCGAGAGTATCTACTAGGGCAGTCCACACATAGTGAAGACTGACCCCGCCCCTCCCCCCCTTCTGACGACCAGGGAGTTACCAAGCTGTCCCCGAAGGGCGCCTGGGACCTCCGTGGGGCTTTCCATAGGGCAAGACCTAGAGACTAACAAGGCCCCCCCCCCCCATCTGGTCCGCAAACACAAGACGGGAGGAAGTGGATATGCCACTTACGTGGAAGGCTACCGATCAACCTCGGTGGGGCTGCCTGGTAACCTAATATCTGTTTCATATAACCTTGCCCCGCTGAAATGTATCACTCTGCGTTCAACTATCTTCCCCCTCATCCTAATTGGCTAATGCTTTCGCGCCATTGGCCATAGGCGGTGCCTTCCCGTCCCATTTAAACCTGCAGTAAACGTCGTAATAATTGCCGGGAAGATAAATAAAATCATACAAATAAGGATATGAAGGCATGCAAAAATACAAGTTTATAATGAACTGAGTAAGTTGAAACAGAATGACTGAGCAATGAAACTGAAAGAGTTTATAATAAAAGGCCTTTGGCCTTTTCCACTGGGATTTTTTAAACCAGCACACATACCTTTCAAAACTGCTTGTCTTTCAGTCTTAAAAGTCATGTCACACCATACCTTACTTTTCGTGTGTTCTTCATGTATATTTTGCGATTTGTATCTCGGTGCAGTCTGGTTGTCCTTAAATAACGTCTTCGCCACACATCAATATCGCCTCTGTCTTTTAGCACATTTTTCTTGCCTCTTTTTTCATTCACAAATCCCAGCTGTATAAGCAATCTGCTGAAATTTGGTAAATCTGCATCCTCATTTACAGCAGACGAAATGTTACTTATGTTAGGCAGTTCGTTTCTAAAGAAAAACTACACACATGATGACGCACAACTCTTTTCAGGTATTTTCTCCGAGCACGCACTTTTGTTTATTCCTGCTTTTGCCTGGAGTGGTAAGTTTTCCTGTTTTCTCAGTTTCATGCCGCGATGTTCCTACGGATCTAACACTGACACCTGTAACTTCAGAGCACAGCTGTTCGACTTCTCTCTCTGACAAAGACGGATTCTTCTCTGTGAGTGCATTAAACACATGCAACACAATTCTTTTTTCGCCTGTTTGTAAATAATTATCCTTGCGATACTTTAGCGAAAAACTGGCGGTAGACTCTGCCACTATACATATAATAAGTACATGCTCAATAAACGATCAATAAAATAATTTAGCTCTCGCACTCTCGAATGGCGATATATGACTAATCCAGTTCAAAAACAAGATCAGTGATAAAAGTAATATAAACAAATATGTCATCACTACCGCTAAATCACGTGATATTGTGCCATGTGCTTGAGAGCAAAGGAACCTCCTCTTTACTTCGTTTAAGAATTAACATACATTTCAGATAAATCAACTCTGTTGAGCAATATATTTAATTCAAAGAGTTACGAAAATATAAATTTGACAATTCTCTTCCAACATATGATATATCACCATGTTAAATAATGAACTAATTTTTACCGCACGACAATCATTAGCACAACAGCAGCCAATGAGAGGTGATTAGGTCACGTGACCGTTAAGAGATACTGGGCAAGCTTATGTGAAACAAGGTATTGCACACCTTCTACTTACTATGCAGGCCAGTACGCGGGAATATATGGCTTCCCTCAACCCCGTCCACAGACTACCCGTTCTCCCACAGGTATCGGGAACCACTGCCTCCTCGAGTCCAACGCCATCCGAACAACTCCCATTCAGGGAGGGGCTTGGCAGTTTGGCCCGAGGTTCCTCTAGTAACATAGGTACCACTAGTGCTAGGGGTCCGCAGCGCCCGCACCACAGCAGCTGAAGGGGACGGATCCCCTGCCCTACGGGGACCAATTATATATAGACGGCAGAGAAGAAGAGGAAGCAGCACATTTGCACAAAACCTGGTTTCCCATGTAAAACACAAGGACGAAACCATTCACACGAGCCGGGCTAACTGAGGTATAGGCCTAGCAGCCAATAGGAGGGAAGTAGGCAGTCTCTCTCTCACCTATATATAATTGGTGCACAATGCCGGAGCCACTCTAGTTTGCCTTGAGTCCTCTGAGGATGCTCGATGCACGTACAAGCGAAATGTCAGGAACTTAAGTTTTTCTTATTAGACCATGGCCAGTAAGCCTGGAAACCTCTACATCTTACTGGATTGATGCTGTCCATGAAAGCCTAGTTGTTATATTCAAATTTTTGTTTGGCACCTCGCATACAGGTTCTGCACCTTGGCGTAATAGGCTAGAGTATTGTGCTGTGATTTCCTGCACCCCGAATGTGCTCGGGATCCATCCCACTCCTGGGGTTGCTGATTTTAAATCCTGGGTATAGGATTGGTGCCCACTAAGCATTGAGAAGAAATTGAGGAGCTACACTAAGTAGCAAACTCTGGTCTAGAAAGCCGAGATGCTGACCACTTCTGCTCCCCATATCAGTTGGATAATTACCTACTTCTGTCTTTCATATGTGGGTGTGAGACCAGGAATTGGGTTGGGGGCCTCAGGCACACTTTGGGCTATTATGCCAAGGGTTACATTTACCTCACATATAGACTACAAATGTCTGTACGAACACAAGTTTTCAGATCAACTGAAATTGAGATCTATGAAAAGCTGTAAATGCAAACATAAGTACTTCGCAAGAAAACAGATTTGTACAACAAAGCTGATAAATAATGGGAATACAAACATAAACATCTGAATGATAAGGAATGATGGAAGTAAGCCAATTAGGAAGATAATCAAGAACAGATTTAGAATGACATAACGAAACTTATCAGTAAGCTGTATAAGTTGAATGAATTTAGCACCATTGACATATGTATACATATCATAAAACTAGATGTGATAGCCAAAAATAGACTTCATTTTTTTTATCAAGGTACTGATTTCCATTAAAGTCACAAATTTTCCTTTCTTTATACTGCAGAATCAATTTTGAGCAGTGTATATGCAAACTATAATATTGCACTCGTCAGTTATAAACAGTGATGGCTAGATTTAATGGTTTGGGAAAAGATATTTATTTTAAAAAACAAACATCGCATAATACCGGCAGTCGATTCTGTTTTTAAATTTGTTTTATTTTCAGATTTTGGTAGTACTAACAACATACTAACATCTACCGTTTGTAACGATGGTGACAGCTTTGTTGTTTCCGGCTGAGGTTGTGTAAGAATTTAGCATGAAATTGCGATCCCAGACAATTTATAAGAAAAGTGTCATCATTTCTTATAAGTGAAGTTTCAAGTTACACATTGTTATATTTGTATATATACCTCTTTAAACTAGCTTTCCCATACTTTACCTAGGTTGTATGTGTGGGATAAAGCTACACTTTACCATCTGTACACTTTTAAGGCTGTAACCACTCTTTTGCTCCTTTCTTAGACTCCTTGTCTACTTATCTTTTAAATTTCTTAAAATGTTTCCCTCTATTTGCCTTTGGGCTTGCTACTATTGTGCTTAAATTGCTAGTATTTCTTTATTCAAATTATCCCAGCTTTTATCAAAGTTCTAAGGCGGTGTCAATGATAGATACAGTATAATCTAAACTTGTGAGCTGTGGTCTAGTGGACTCCTTCTTCCCAGACGTTTTGTCTGTTGTATGGAACAGATGGGAAAATCAGCAATTGCAAAACTTGCCATACTTGAAGAAGGGGATCACACCAAATTTGAAAATACAGATTTTCTGGTATCAACATCTGATTATTATTTATGCTTATTTTATGAAGCCATTGAAATACAGAAGCATAAAAACAACATTAATTACAAAGAGGAAGGAACTGAACAGAACAGAACTGAATATGGCAAACTGCAATGACAAAAGTCAAACACGAGAATTCCACCTGAGCCAATCAGATGTCACCAGATCGCAACACTCTGCCAACACAAGTGCAGCCCACTGACCAACCTTCCAGCTGCTGGTATAAATTCTCCAGCAGAGAATTTGCTACCAACACTGTTGAAACCTCCACCAGAGTATAGATGTATTATTTATCTTGACAGGAATCCTGCGTGGTAGGGATGAGTAGCAACTGTGGTGGGGATAGTGCACCTATCGCCACAATGCGTCCCACGCGTAAGATTACGAGAGGGGAGGGCGGTGCATAAGGCGTCTAAAAACAAATTTCATTATCAAAGCCAGTTTTGCAGCTCTTATAAACTAAGTTGTAATTCTTACTATGGTAGTAATCTCCACACTTTTGTTGGATCTTAAATAGTACATAGGCATTTGGAACAAAACCCTGTTCTCCTCCAGCAGGCATGATAAACAACTGTCAGCCTTTCAATATCGCTGCAGAGTCCCTGTAACGTATTTCACTCCAGGCATATGGTCCAGTATGTGCTGTATTTATATGTTTCATCCATATAAACTATATAAACTTCACTTCGATATCTCCGAATATTTTGTAAATACTTAAGCATTTTTGCACGTATGTTGTGATGTTCGATTAAAATTTGTCTGTCACACTTAGTGTCTTTTCTTTTTAAATAATCCTAGCTTCAAAAGAACTCTTCTTAATGTTTAGACACTGCCTTGGAAGTCAGTAGAATTTTATAAGCACTTTCTTCAAAGTTGGTCTTTGTTTTTCTGTGCTTTAAAAATTATTCATATTTCGCGTAACTACTTTTGAATTAAAACATCCAAATTAGATTTTGTGCATGTTCTTAATCTTTGTTTACTGGGCATAGAGAAGGACGTCATTGCACTAGCACCAATGGCTTTTCTTTCCTTAATAACTCTCCTAAACTGCTTTCACACACAACTGTTGCCTCAGATATGCTTCCCCAGATTTTTATAGCTGACCCAGACCATTGTTCCTTTTTTATAAATCTATGGATATTGGTTATTACTTCTCGTGTTTTTAAATGTAGCACTTTATTTCCTAATGTGCTGCTAGGAGGTGTCATTTTATAAATGCTCTCTTGGAACCAGAAGACAAGCACATTTTGAAACAAGCTGTAGTGTTACCAAGTAGCTCTGCACATGTTTAGTTGCTCGCAACTGGTACGCAACTGACCTGTCCTCCCCTCCAGTTGTAACCGTTCTGAGGTGGACTCGTCCAGATACCACTGCACATTGCTCTGCACTTTTCAAGATAAAAAAATACACCATTACTTTGACATTGCCACCGAAGAAAACTGCTGCAGTTGCAGACAAAGCATCTGGGAAGAAAAAGGAGCCCAGTAAACCACAGCCCACAAACCGGGATTATAATGCATCTACCACTCCAGTTTTTGTTTCATGTATCATCTCTCCATCTTTTAACCTTTATATGTTATGCCAGGCAAAGTAAATAACCCAATGTTTCACACATAATACATTTCCTTGAGTAATAATTTCCTATTTGTTTTAACAATAGCAGTCCTGTGCCTCCAAGCAAGTCCTATTCTTACAGATTGATTGCATGTCTACAAACTTCTACCTCCCCCATTTTCTATTAACAAAGAATTTTTTATCACCAAAACTAATGCATACTTCTTTTTTCTCTTAATTTTCCATATTCAGTCTGACTTCTTTTCAAAATTCACTGTCATTGCTTTTATCTAATAACCAAATGAGAATTTCTTATGCCAGTTTTTAAATACATTTCCCATATACACTCATCTTCCAGCTACTTTTTTTGGAAATTATTCTTTTATTAAATTTCTTTCATCTGAATTTTTACTTCTGCACCAAATAGTTCAAAATTCTCTCCCCTATTATACCTTTTCTCCCTACCCTTGCTATTGGCTGAGTAACGTGGTGCCATAGTAATTTGTGCCACTTGCATTTGGGAGGTTATGAGTTCGATCCCCATCGATGGTACACTCTGATTTGGGATTTTTGTGATTTACTATTGTCACTTTTGGAATGCTGGAGTGCTTATTTTCATACCATAGTTTTCTTTCCATCATTTCATTTCCTTATCATTTTTAGCTGCGCTAGTTTCGGAAGCCTTTGCATCCATTTTGAATCTCTCTACAACTAGCATCTCAGATGCTAGTGCTCTTTGTTCTGAGTGACTTTTGCATAACTGGTAAACTGTAGGAGGTTGACAAAACAAAAGCATTAACAATAATTTATACAAGAGTGAGTAGAGAAAACCATGTGAGAGCAACATATCAAATATATATATTCTTTACACAGCAAATATTCTTTACACATCTTCAAATCTCTTGCAGCATGTATTTGCTAGTACAAAAGTGAATCGAGAAGATATTGACACATTGCTTCACTCACACTGTTTATTCACAGGACATGTTTCAAGAGCTCTTGCTCCTATCCTCAGCTGGTACTCGATTAGTGCAAGTTGTAGTGGTTTCCTCTTTCTCCGTTTTGTCAATAGATGGCGTGATGTACTTGTCAAAGATGTCCGGTGCTGGAGTTTCAAAATTCATGACTCTATGACGATTTTTGTTAATGAAGATTTTTTCCCATACGGAAAGGTCTATGGGGTGATTAACATATTTTATTAGAGATGTTTCCAAGTTGATGTCATGTCTAGTATTCAAAAAATGAAAAGCCACTGCTGATTTTTCGGTTTCACCATTTTTAATGTTTCTTATATGTTCTTTAGTTCTGATGTTAATATTTCTTTTTGTTTTTCGTATATAAATTTTAGGGCAACTTTCACATTTGATCTCATAGATTCCTGGTTTTTCTTTGGTAGTGATTGAATTTTTGGGAGGGCCTTTTAACAAATTTCTGATATTAAACCTATTTTGAGGTGCAAGAGTTATGTTGTGTTTTGAGAAGATTTTTTGGAATTTGTTATAGGCTGATGGGTGGAAGGTGAATTTTTTAAAAAGTTTTTTCTCTTTTTCTCCTGCAGGTTCTAGGGTGCTGGTTTCTTTTATTTTCTTAGCTTTGTTGAGTCTGTTAACTGTTTTGTCTACTAAATTTGGGTTGAAACCATTGGATATAGCTACTTTTTTTATGTGTTGGTAATCTTCTTGATAATCTTCTCTGTTTAGTGGAAAGTTGCTCATCCGAAAGATTAAACTGTTGAAAATGGCATGTTGGTGTTGTTTTGGGTTGAAACTGTTGTACTTAATGTAATTATCTGTGTGTGTCGGTTTTCTGTAAATACCAAAAGTGAGTTTGTTGTTCATTTTTTTGATCTTGATGTCCAAAAAGGGGAGCACACCATCCTCTTCTGTTTCCAATGTAAATTTTATAGCTGGATTTTGTATATTCAAAAGTCTAAGACCATCTTGTATGAGTTTTTTAGGTACTATTGCTTCATACAAGTTTATAGTTTGGATGTATTTGCTAATTTGTTTCAGGTGCCATCAGAGAGACGCACATTGCCTTCTGAACTGCCAGGTCCTCTGCGAAGGCGAACATTCCAGAAAAGGTCTGCACAATCACCTCGTGATGAAACCATGCAGACGTCATGTTCACTACCTGAAACCCCGATCTTTGCAAGGGGCTGTGATATTCCCCGCACTCCTCACCGTCGTGCTCCGGATATTCCAAGTATGGCCCGAACAACGCCAAGACCTGGAGGACTGGCTAGCGTGGGCTATAGGCAGCAACATCGCACTGGCACAGGTCATGGTGCTGGAGGTCTGAGTCAAGCTCTCGTAGGGGCAGAGTTGCTGAGGCTGGCTGGTGGACCTGGAAGGGGATGGTATCCTAGACATCGTCAACAAAGCACTCGTCCTGCTTCTATTGAGCATTTAGATCGGCTCACACCTGGGCATAGCACACCTAGTCCATGGGAAGCAAGAGATTCAAGGAAACCACTCACTCTTCCACCCAATTTATCACCCAAGTTCTTCCATCGGTCACCACGTGAAGCACTGCGGCGTGTAACAAGCTTACTCATCAGGAAAGGTAAGAAATAACTGCAAGCTTTTATACAATTTATCTTTCTTTTTTAAGGTGTACTGCAACCATAGTACTTGAAACCACGGTGGTTCTTCCTTGATGCGTTTGAATCGCCAAGTCACCTACTTGTTTTTGAATAACTTACGTGGTTATGTTTTATGTTCTAGCATTTAATTTTTCCATTATAAAAGTTTTTCAAATTACATTTTGTAATGGAGCCACTCTCTTGGTGCCCACGTGTCGATAATGCAGTTAGCTTACTTCCCAACTAGTGATTCATTATTAAAAGGCCAAGGTGACCGTAACACTTGCGGTGAGTGAGAAGTTGGAGGAGCAGAGGGGGATTCAATTCATAGAAGCCATCTATTCCGCACCAACTCATGCTACCAACTGAATACAGGACCTTCTTTCTACTTTAACGTTTATTTGAAAAGAAATTTGTTGGTAGAAGTGGTAACCCGCTTGAAGTGAGCCTCACGTGTCATGTGCTACTGTTTATTATCACTTTGTATCGCGTGTAAAAATGCAATTTTTATATGTGATCAATGATTATATGTGAAGTGTTTAATTTTTCATATTTAAGGGATTTACAATGAATCCAAAATACGACTTGGTGTGTCTCCAAACACCCTTTTCTTTATGGAAAAATGATGACAAACGCGTTGTGGTAAAAGAGATTCTACTTTGTAAGTTGCAATATGATGTTTATTAGTCACAGGAATTCATACAGAATTATAGGCATTGTCAATATAGTTAGAGTATTTTACAATATTTACAATTCATCTATGAGGTATTTACAATCTAAAGTTTACAGATAATTTACACAAATTACTATTCACACTTGTAAACATTAAGACACTTGAGTACAATACAGATCAACTCGGTTATGAATATTTATGCAGACACTGACTCTAGTATTACACTTAATTTTAATGCTTTGGCCAGTTAAAAGTTCTTCATTGATAAGTCTTCCAATCTCAGACACATGAAACAAGAATAGAAATAGAATACATTAGTATAATTATACACAACAAACTGATTAATTTATACGAGAGCTGTTCAATAAAGAATGATCATAATTTTTTTTACAGTCATAATTTTTCGCACTAAAATTCAATCTTATTATATTCTGTTAGCTTAATGTGAAACAAACATGCCGTACTAGTTTCATTGTTGGCACTCCTGGTTCCTGCCTGTGGGAACCAGGCAAGTTCAGATATGTTCAGTATCGCCTACCACTGCAATGGAGGTAACAAGCGAGGAACAATATGCGGCTTTGAAATTCTTCTTTTGGCTTAACAAATCTTCAGTTGAGGCCTATGGAGACTCTGTTCTTCCCTATAGCACAGTTCGAAGGTGGTTTAAAATGTTTAAAGAGGGGAGATAATCAATTTCAAAGGAAGGTGGACCCGGTGCTCCAGTTACTGCTCTTATGGAAGAAAACATCAACACTGCTGCTGCCATTGTGAGAGAGGATCGACAAATTACCTTAAGATCACTTTCTGAAATACCGAACATTTCATTGGGTGCCACCCACACGTTGGTGACAGAAACATTACACATGGGACGTGTTTGTGTGCGGTGGGTTCCAAGACTGTTGATTCCCGAACAAAAGGACATTCGCATGCAGGTCTACATGCAGTTAAAGTTGATGTTAGAGGAAAATCTGGAGTTTCTTTCAAACGTAATCTTTGCTGATGAAACTTGGATACATCATTTTGATCCTGAGAGCAAACAGCAAAGCTCAGTGTGGAAATCTCCTTCATCACCAACGCCCAAAAAAGCAAAAGTGGTTGCTTCTGCTGGAAAAGTTATGAACATTTCATTCTTTGATGTTCATGGAATGATTTATCAGCACGTTGTACCTGCACACACATCAGTAACTGGACAATACTACATGGATGTCCTGAAAACATAGCAAGTCCATATCAGGCGCAAAAGATCACATTTCCGTGAAACAGGTTGGATGTTGCACCGCAATAAAGTGTGGTCGCATATTGCCAATATTTTTGCTGAATATCTTGCAAAAATCAACGTGAATTGCATCCCTCACCCTCCCTATAGTCCGGATTTAGCCCCATGTGAGTTTTTTCTATTCCCTAACTTGAAGAAACGCCTTCGTGGGAGGCATTATCCATCATCAGAAGCAGTGGTGAAGTTTGCGGAGGCGATTTTGAAGGATTTCTCAAAAAATGGTTTCCAGCATGTCTTTGAAGACTGGCAGAAACACTGGGACAAGTGCATCACATTCAGGGGAGACTATTTTGAGAAGGATCATCAAAATTATGATATATATACAGAGTGCACCATTTAACTTGAGAGGGTATAATATCTCCGAAACTAAATGCTGTAGAAAGAAATATCTTGTATAAAATTCGCTTGATATTATGGGGCAAAGTAAACGCCATTAGTTATCTTTTCTTTCGAGGACGTTGTGATGGTCATTTTAGGGTCAATTCAATGTTTTTAAATGGGAACCTAACTTTATTTTATTTTGTTTTCTCACTCATAAAAAACTGAGCAGCTTTTGTATAAAGTACTTTGCAATTGTTCTTGTTTATGGGCTGTTTCCAGAAAATTCAATATATACATGTCATTTGGAATGTAAAGTTTCATAAAATGTTTGGTATTTTACCAAAATAGTTCGAGCTTTTTGTAGAAAATAAAAAATATCCAAAAATCTTGCAGTAAGGCATAGTTTAGCGAGAGGTATGTTGTTGAAAATGTTTCTGTCCCTCTTTAGAAAATACTGAAATCTAAAATATAAAGTTTAGCATTTGTTGAACATCCTTTTTAGGGCTGTTATTCTAGACATGCTTTGTTTTGGATTAAGGAAGATATTATTATCCAATTTTTGTATGGAATTGAATGCTTTATGTACCAGATACAGCTAAAGAAAGAAAACATGGAATGAAATTGCAGATAGACATTTCAAATTTGGTTTTGGCTGTTAGGAGGGCTTTCTAAACGCTACGGACTGTGTATTACTAAGTGCTGTGGCTAGATGCCGCTAGTTACACATTGCGCCAAGATCACGTGTAGCGGCTGTAAGTGTGTGCTGCACTCTTTCAGAGACGCGAAGAAACAGTTCGCTGTTGCTGTGTAATCGACCCTGACAATGAAATACGAACGCATGCTGTAGAATGCGGCCTGCTATGGGGTGTGGCTTGTCGCTATGGGACTACCTCAAATCAACATCATTGTTTGCCTGTAACATTGAAGCGTTGCATTATTGGAATCCTAGAGAAAGGCCTTTGTTCCTGTCTGAAAAGCTTAACGGCAAAGCTGTGTACACGGGGAGATAAATGCGGTACCATCCGAAAACAAAGGAAATGCAAGGGTTAACGACTCTAAAGACATAAGTCGTCGGCAATTGTTAGTAGACATCGGATTTGTATGCACTAAAAACATGCATGCATTAATGCTACCAAAATATTTTGAGGTTAAGTTAAAGTTTTAGGTACTTACTGTGACCATTACATCATTTCGGACGTTGTAATTTTATAATTTTCTCCAAATGCTCAGCAGTTAACATATGTTTGTAACGTGATAAGGGTCTCTTTATACCTACATATATTGCTGGGTACAATTTCAAAGCACTTTAAGCCATTTCTTCAGGAAGCATTACGTTTTCTCCTAGAAAAACAGAACATAAAACTTTGTCAGGACTTGTATGCTTTATTCATTTATTTATTCCAAGTATATTCCGTCTTTAAATGCAGTGACAGCCTTTTACATTAGAAGATACTGCCTATAGGAATGATAACTCGTATACTGTGATTTTTCCCCCACTCTCTGCCCCTCTCATATTCCACGAGGATGACACGGAATAATCTTGGCAAGAGAAAATTTTCCACTCTCCCCCAGCGGGAATGGAACCCGGGGACCCTTGCACAGACTCTACTGCCAGCCTCATTTAGCCACGGTTTCAGTCAATGCAGGATTACTCTCCGGAACAGAGCTCGTTTTAACCATTATGTTCCTGCATATTTTAAGGCAATGTACTGCACTCTCCATTTGAATAACCGAACATTTGTATTATAAATAAAATAATATAAATATATAATGTAGTATATAACACAATTCCTATGAAATACAGTGCGATCCATATACACCTGAACCATTTCAATAGACCATAACTTTTGAATCAATAATAGGACACACGTGCAACTTTGGGAGAATATAATACACAATTGGGAGATTACATTACACTATTTACATCTCAGAGAAAATGTTGGAAGAGTCCTCTACCAGCATCTTTACATGTTTGCACTCGTCTCACCATATTCTCTGAAGTTTTACGGAGAGTATCCTCGCCACTGTTACTTATTTCGATCCGAATAGATTCCGTGAGAACATCAATTGTCCGTGGCTTATTCTTGTACACTCTATTTTTTAGATACCCCTACAAAAAAATCCGGTGAGGTTAGGGCAGGAGATCTGGGGAGATTATTTGATTATCAAAGAAATGGTTACAAGTTCCAGAGTGTCATTAGATGTATGACACGTTGCTCCATCTTGCTGGAAATAACCTTCTCCCAACTCGATATCATCTCCGTAAAACTTCAGAAAATATGGTGAGACGAGTGAGATACATACATTGTACTACATTCAAATTTTCTGTACCATCTTTCGAAAATCTATCTTCCACCCATAAAGTTGCAACAAAAAATGTTCATCCCTTCAAGAATTATCAAACGAACCTCGTGTTTCAACCAAAACCTGGATACCTCTCAAGATATCATCTGAAATACTGTTTTTTAAAATGTACCTTCAGTAAAATTTCTGTGTGTCTGTCTATACAGGGAGTTTCAAAATTATCCCTCATCCCACACTACTTTTAATATGGGATTTTTTTTTTCATCAAAATTTTAATTTTCTTAAAAAATGTCTAATGATTTTGATTAAATAGCCATTATGTTAATACATCTTCATGACAAATTAAGTGTATGTATTGAATTTTCTTGGAATATCCTCCAAAGTCCTCTTTATTCTGAACCATTTTTTGTGTAACTAGTAAACAAGAGAGCCCGCCTCGGTAGCGTAGATGGTAGCGTGTCTGCCTCACGTCCAAGAGGTCCCGAGTTCGAATCTCGGTCAGGGTGAGTTACCTGGATAAGGTTTTTTCCGGGGCTTTCCCTTATCCTTCAAGACGAATGTCGGTTAACTCTAAGCTCCATGGACCCTGGACACATTTGAGCATCATTTCACCTAATTCATTCATCGTCCGATATGACTTTAACGTTGGAGGACGAAAATTAAAAAAAAAAAAAAAGTAAACAAGAGACAAATCTTGCTACACAAAATATATAGAGAGCGTTAATGCATACTTGTTTTACTGAGATATTTCTTGTTATTCCTTTGACTTTTCCAATATTCATACTTTTTCAAATGGAAAGACATTATTCATTTTTAAAATGTGTAATTTTTTATCTTTGAAATTTGTATCGTCACGAGCCCATTGTTTCGATAAGCTTGACTGACACTCACAAAGGGGCAGATAGTGTAGCGTGGAGATAAGAGACAGATAATGCACTGCGGAGATAAAAGGCTTGCCGAAACAGATAAAGATAGATAACTAGACAGTTCTGGTGACATCTTGATTGATAGGGAACATTCCACAGACGTCTGGAATCATGAATCGTCGTGTATAAAAGAAGTTGTGGCTAGTTTAGTCGTAAACAGAGTCGAAATGGAACTTGACAATCGTGCAGCTGTGTTTTGAAAGTGAACTCTTTGTGTATGGGTGTGGCAGACGAACTTGAATGCTGTATTTGTGTATGTTACGTAGTTCTGCTACTGTAATGCCCGATTTCACCAACAAATGTTAAGACTTAACACGAGTTTAGCAATAGTTAAAACAAAAATTGCATTTCACCGACAAGTGTTAGCGTAACACTCGTGTTAAATCTCATGTTAAACTAACAAGCCGAATTTGTGATGTTAAGTCCTTAATAATTGTAAATAGTCAAGATGGCGAGCATGAACTCAGCTGTTGATGTCGATTTGCTATATTTAAGACCGTCTAAATGGCATTCATAATAGAGTACGGCCTATGAGGAGAAATGATTTTGAGGAACTATCCGAAGAAAACTGTTTTACGGAGGTATAGACTGTCGAAACATGTTGCTATGAAGGTTACTGCGGAAGTACAAGAGAGGTTAGAACATGCATAGAAAGGAATATGCCGATCTCGCCTTTGCTTCAAGTATCAATAACCTTGCGATTTTATAATTCACTGAATTATGTGGATAAATACATTGTCCACCTCCCGTCTTGAAACGTTCAAGTCACTTGCCCTTCTTCGCTCCTCGTTTTAAATTTACGTAATACTGAGTTAAAACATGCATCGAAAGGAATATGACGATCTCGCATTAGCTTCAAGTATTAATAACCTTGCGATTTTATAATTCACTGAATTATGTGGATAATACACTGTCCACCTGCCGTCTTGAAACGTTCAAGTCACTGGTCGTTCTTCGCACCTCGTTTTAAATTTACGTAATAATGAGTTAGAATATACATCGAAAGGAATACGCCGATCTCGCCTTTGCTTCAAGTATTAATAACTTTGCGATTTTATAATTCACTGAATTATGTGGATAATACACTGTCCACCTGCCGTCTTGAAACGTTCAAGTCACTGGTCGTTCTTCGCACCTCGTTTTAAATTTACGTAATGAGTTAGAATATACATCGAAAGGAATATGCCGATATCTCCTTTGCCTCAAGTATTAATTACTTAGCGATTTTATAATTCACTGAATTATGTGGATAATACATTGTTCACCTCCCGTTTTGAGACGTTGTTCTTTGCACCTCGTTTTAAATTTACGTAATACTGACAAGTTGTTTGGTGCTTGTAGTAGTGACACATGCATTTGAATTAAATTTGTTTCCAATATTTTTCCCGCGACATCTTTCTCTTTTACATTCACTGCATCCGTCCTCTTATTTTCTACGATATCCTTACACTTCGTCACCATTTCAATTAACAATTCTTTCTCCGTCGATGAGAAATTTGTCTCACGGCTTTATTTATGATTTTGTTCATCCGCCATTTGTGCAGACGAAAATGAAAACAAAAGCGCATCGCAGCTTATCCATAGCCTTCTATAGCTGTGATATTTACAAGTTTCTTGGCGTTAACACAGGTTTGTTAATATTTTCAGAAAACAGGTTGATGAAATGCACCAAATTTAACATTAGTTTTAGCGCTGTAACAATTGTTACGTTACTTTTGTTAACGTGGATTTTAACATCTGTTGAAATCGGGCATCGGGTTGATCAAAGTGTGTTTCTACGGGGGGAAAAATGCATTTTGAACTTCTGCAACTTGGAGTTTTAATTCTACGAACCCACAAAGTGACAGTATGTTATGGCAAAACATATACAAGGAAGTTTCTGCAAATAATGTGAAGCAGATAAAAGAATAAGTGTTTGCAAGAATTATTTGTACAAAAGTAAAAAGAAATGCAAGTGCACATAATCAGATTTCCTTTTGTCATTGTCAGTGTGCCTGCAGTTCTTAATGCTAGTAAACACGGCACTGTCCAGAAAATGTATGATTCAGTAGAGAATAATGGGCATTCCTTGCGAAATAAAGAACATGTCTGAATCTGATAACTTGTGGAATGTTATACAACACGAGTGACCTTGATGTAAAGATTTGAAGCAGTTAGTGGAATTTGCACTGACAGTGATTTCGTTGACCCTTAGCAACGCTTCTTGTGAATGAGTTGCTAAAGTGTGATGAATAAAAAGTAAAGTTCGGGATAGACTGGCACTGGATAGAGTAAATACATGGGCTCATTCCATCATTCCAGTTAGTGGTGGTTCAGTTCACGAGAAGATATTGAAGTCTATTCCGACAACAAGGATTGGTAGGCGGGGACTGGGATTTCATTACGGTACGTAGGTCACCATGCTGGGCCAATTGTTCCTATGCCCCTAAGTGCGGCACACCCGGGAGGAAGGATGAGGCGAAGGAGACAGTGGGCGGCCGAACCATCACGTCAGTACTGAGGGCAGGGTCCCTACAGTTTACTTAGAGACTTCCCCAGACAGGCTAGGACACCGAACTCGCTGCCCTACAGCGGGACGGCAACGAGCCCAACAGCCGAGACCTAATGGTCCCTGGCTGGCGGTCCCGCAATGGTCCCAGCAGAGGAGCGGAGACCAGCAACCGACCTACCCGAGGAGGAAGTAGTTTTCCTCAGAGCATATCATCACGCCATGCACCGCCGAGGCTCCCGCCGGCACTTCTACACTGAAAGAGACCACCAGATGAGAGATGATATGAAATGATAATGGAGATGAAAAGGAGCGACAGGAAATTCGGGGGGTGTAAGTAGCCTACCCAGCATTCGCCTAGCGAGCCGAAAAAAAAAACGAAAAAACCCCCATGGATCAGCTAGGTCGCTCACGGGAGTCGAACCGGGGCCTCCCTAATGCGGGTCACAGACAAAACCGCATGAGCCATCCCGCTCGGTAGGGTTGGTAGGTACCATCCACCCAACACAAGAAGGCAAGATAGAGGAATGTGTATTATCGTGGTGCTCAAAAGGTTACCTTAACTTTATCCTTCAAAATAATCCAGAAGAACATAATCCATGAGCAATTATTAAAACAAAAGTTATATTAAAACCTTAATAGAAACCTCTCAGATAACGCACTGATTACTCCACGTGGATAGAACATCCATCTGTCATTTGTGATTTCCTGTAAGGGAGGGGATCCGTCCCCTTCAGCTGATGTGGTGCGAGCGCTGTGGACCCTTAGCACTCGTGGTACCTCTGTTGTTACTAGAGGAACCTCGGGCCGAATTTTCGAGCCCCTCCCTGATTGGGAGTTGTTCGGATTGGGTTGGACTCGAGGAGGCAGTGGTTCCCAGTGGGAGATCGGGTATGTCTCCGGACGGGGTTGAGGGAAGCCATATATTTCCGGGTACTAGCCTGTAGAGCTAGTAGAAGGTGTGCTAGATCACCAGGCGGCCCCACCGAGGTCATATCGGTAGCCTTCCCCTTTTGGAGTTGGCGCGCGTAAGTGGCGTATCCACTTCCATCCCGTCTTGAATCCACAGGACCAGATGGAGGGGCTTGTTAGTCTCTAGGTCTTGCCCTATAGAAAGCCCCATGGAGGCGCCGGGCGCCCTTCGGGGACAGCTCAGTAACTCCCTGGTCGTGAGAGGGGGGGGGGGACCGGATCGGTCTTCACTTTGTGTGGACTGCCATGGTAGATACCCTCGAGTTTTATATATGTCATTTGTGATTTCTGCACATTCCATTGGCTGAAGTGATGCGTTCATTGGTGCTTAGTACACATCCGAGAAGCGTACCTGTTCCCTTCTCACTCCTCCGAGAATAATCAGTGAGTTATCTAAGAGGTTTGTATTAATAAAGATAAACCCGGGGAAAACAAGAGCAGCACTATTATGACGTATTATCCTGCTTCTCAAAGTGTTACAATGGCTTCATCTTTGTTAACAGAAACCTCTCAGATAACTCACTGATTATTCTCGTAAGAGTGAGAGAGGTACTGCCGCAGTTCTTGGATCTGTGCTAAGCACCGAAGGCATCACCTCAGCAACTGGAATGTACAGGAATAACAAATGAGAGATGGATGTTATGTCCACGTGGACTAATTTAGAGCGTTATCTAAGAGGTCTTTATTACCAAAGATAAATCCATGGTAACCATTCGAGCAGCACAATAATAATTGTTTTTGCTGATGTTTATGCTCGCCTTCCGGATATGACATGGATGCTAGGTTCGTGTAAAATACACTAAGTTGTCACATAACTCACCCATACATAATGATCACAATTTGTTTTGACAACGTACCTTTACTCATCCTCATAATTTTGATGGTCCTTCTCAAAATAGCCTCCCCTGAATGCGATGTACTTCTCCCAGCGTTTCTGCCAGTCTTCAAAGACATGCTGGAAACAATTTTAAGACATCCTTCAAAATCGCCTCCGCAGCCTTCACCACTGCTTCTGATTATGGATAATGCCTCCCGCGAAGGCATTTCTTCAAGTTAGAGAATAGAAAAAAGTCACATGGGTCTAAATCCGAACTATAGGGAGGGTAAGGGATGCACTTCACGTTGATTTTTGCAAGATATTCAGCAACAACATTGGCAATATGCGGTCGCGCATTATTGTGGTGCAGCATCCAGCCTGCTTCATGGAAGTGTGATCTTTTGCGCCTGATATGGACTTGCAATGTTTTCAGGACATCTCTGTAGTATTGTCCAGTTACTGATGTGTGTGCAGGTACAACATGCTGATAAACCATTCCATGAATATCAAAGAATGAGATGACCATAACTTTCCCAGCAGAAGCAACCACTTTTGCTTTTTGTGGGTTGGTGATGAAGGAGACTTCCACACTGAGCTTTGCTGTTTGCTCTCAGGATCAAAATGATGTAGCCATGTTTAATGAAAAGTGATTACGTTTGACAGAGACTCCGGATCTTCCTCTAACATCAACTTTAACTGCATGCAGACCTGCATGCGAATGTCATTTTGTTCGGGAATCAACAGTCTTGGAACCCATCGCGCACAAACACGTCTCATGTGTAATGTTTCTGTCACCAACGTATGGATGGCCCTCAATGAAATGTTCAGTATTTCAGAAAGTGATCTTAAGGTAATTCGTCGATCCTCTCTCACAGTAACAGCAGCAGTGTTGATGTTTTCTTCCGCATGAGCAGTAACTGGAGCACCGGGTGCACCTTCCATTGAAATTGTCTCCCCTCTTTAAACATTTGAAACCATCTTCGAGCTGTGCTGTAGGGAAGAACAGACTCTCCATAGGCCTCCTGTAACATTGTATATGCCTCAACTGGAGATTTGTTGAGACGAAAGCATATTGTTCCTCGCGTGTTACCTCCATTGCAGTGATAGGCGATACTGAACATGTCTCAATTTGCCTAGTTCTCACAGGCGGAAACCAGGAGTATCAACAATGAAACTACTACGGTGGGTTTGTTTCACATTAAGCTAACAGAATACAATAAGATTGAATTTTAGTGCGAAAAATTATGACCGTAAAAAAATTATGATCATTCTTTATTGAACAGTCCTCGTACCGATCACTGCAACTACTGAAACGAGCATTCGATCTGGTAGCATGGATGACTCATGCACGTAGTAAACATGTCAAAACCCTCTCCCTCTTCATGCCCCGCTTGCCTTCTTGTGGTGGGTAGATCTTGTGCTAATCGCGTTGCTGTATTATAAAAATCTTATATGTGCACTCGCATGACTTTTTCAACCCACTCTTGTGCAAAGTATTATTTTAAACGCTTATTTCTCTACTTCTATTACATTTTTTTTATTTTGCAATTTTATGCCCTCCAACGTTACATTGTCATATCGGACGGTGAATGAAACGGGTGGAACGATACTGATATGTGTCCAGGGTCCATGGAGCATAGAGTTACCCAACATTCGTCTTTAACGATAAGGGAAATCCCCGGAAAAAACCTTATCCAGGTAACTCACCGTGACCGAGATTCGAACACGGGACCTCTTGAACGTGAGACAGACCTTATTACACATTGTTTTATAGATACAATGGGGATAGATGAATACAAAAGGCTTAAGGTTTACTCCAGTTTTAAACAGTTGGTCGCTATGTGATGTCTTTAATATTCCATTGTGTTTACCTAACCAGATAATACTTAGGTCATTGAATAATTAGTGGCAACATTTGAATTAACAACAAATAAAACATTTTTGGAGCAGTAATAATATTACATTGCTTAAAAGTAATCTCCTCCAACATGGACAACTCGCCTCCACACATCAGAGAGCCGACGGATGCCATACACAGCGTATTTTTTATTTATTTATTGGTGCTACAACAGAGCAATGCTCCAATTTTAGTAGCTACATACGTAATAGTTTACAAACATGCTTAAATATAAATATAAAAGTAATACAAAGGACAATGCAAAATATAATACAAAAAACTAAGACTAAATATATACAAATTTAAGTGCGATACAAAGAGTAACAAACAAGAATGCAGAAAACTAAGACTAAAACAATATATAATCGAAGACAAGACATTGGTAACTGTGTTATCACTAAACATAAAACATAAATAACACAATTGAAAATCGCATGCCGTTAATCCCTGTATATGGTTGTTCCTTAAGGGGGACGTATGCAAATATTCAGGGTCTTACATAAATAGCCATAACATCCAAAGTTTTCAAGTTAGAGAAGTGAAACTTAATATACTCATTTAAGATAATACAGTTAATATGCAAAAATTTTTTCATAATTTTCCATTGTTTATAACTAATGCTACATATTTTTCTGTATGCAGAGATATTTACAAACATAAGCCCTTTTTTTTCAAAATTCACATATGCTATCTTTCTGAAATTTGGTGTGTTATTTTAAAACACACTAAAAATGAATTTGTTGGATTTAGATTTCTTATTGAAGCTTTATAGAATTAAAAAAAAATGTTAATCACATGCATCCTTTAAAAATTAAAATAATTTCATATACTTTGTATCATCACATTCCATCTGGAGCTTAATCTTAAATTCTAGAACCAACAAAATGTTCATTGTGGCATAAGAAAGCTGTGTGCTAAATTGCATCACTGTAGATGAAGTAGTTTGAGAGAAAAATGGGTTGAAGTTGTAGAAAATACAAGTTACGGGGAAAGGCAATTAAAAATACAATAAGTATTATTCAGTTTGCCTTTTAATTTTAAGTTAGAACTTCCCATATCCATAGTCTGTATCCTCATTCTGGTCTTCTTCAGCCTTTCTTTTTAAATTCCTCTTCTGTCTTGCTTCTTTCTGCATTAATTTCATAGCTCTTTCTGCACCAGCGATGCGAATGTTGTCGATACTCCATAAACACACCAGGTTGATACCCTAACTGATGCATAACTTTCTTTTTGCCAACATTCCCATCATTAAACACTATTGCAGCATCAAATGTAGCAATTTTCACCACTATGGCAGACACAAATGATGTTTTGGGACACCTTTTCCATATCAAACTGTTGAGGCTTTCATTTGGGTTTTGTGTCTCTCCATAGAGACATTTGTTTAGCAAGTCTGGGTGTGCTAAGAATTGGTAGGTGGGCTTTATAGATTCCAAGACAGCTGATGGAAGACTATGTGTTGCTACTATGCAACACTAGGGCATTTAATTTTTTAAAGGTACATACAGACCACGTACAGTCATAATATACTATTTTACAAAACAATAAAAAAATGAGATTTTTTGAACATTTTCTCGTACGCCACCCCTTAAATTGCTTGTAGGAGAAACTATGATCTACTTCTATTTTAGAAGAAAGTTCATTGTACTTGGCACATAAATTTAAAATAGGGGAATTTTTATGCGATGACGTTTTTGGTGTTCTAAAGTGGAGTAATTGACGGTTTCTGAAATTAGCAATGCTGGCAGTGATATTGATTTGACTAAGTAATTCTTCGCTGCATACCAGGCCATTCACAAGTTTATAAAGGAATAATTGATCCGCAAGTATTCCACGAACAGAGAGAGAGACATTTTGAATTCCTTAGCAGTTGCATATTCATTATAAGTGAATATGCCGTAGATTTTGTAGTATATATATTTAATTTTCGCAAAAATGTTGAAATCAAATGGGCTGATATCTGGGGAGTATGGAGGATGCTCTAGAATTTCCCAGTTCCATCTGCGAAGTAAATTAACAACAGGGGCAAACGTGTGAGAGCGAGCACCATAATGGGACGAGAATTGAGGGGATTCGGACGTTTACGACGCACAGCTGGTCGTAAATGGTGCTCCATAAAGTGACTATAATATGCACCATTCACATGACTTCCTTGAGGAACTGAATGAGTGATAAGAACATCGTCAATATCATAAGCAGCAATGAATATGACTTATGTTTTGTCGATACTTGTTTGGCCGTGGTGAATCAATGTGCCGCCACTCATTTGATTTTTTCTTTAATTTTGGTTGGTAGCATAGAACCCAGGTTTCATCTAGTGTTATGATACGTCGAAGAAAACGCTCACCTTCACGTCCATAATGTAATCTCGCTGTTTAAATCCTTTGTCACATTGTTTCCTTGTAAGATTGTGTGGGACCCATAAAGACCAGATTTTCTCATCTTTAACTTCTTCTTACCCTTTCAGGCCCAAGAAGTGGAAATAGAAATAAAAATTTGTGATATCATTGAAAACTATCTTTAATGATCTAAAAATAACATTTTAAAATAAAAAACCAAAAAATAATTGTTCCATTGTTGAACATTTGTTGTGGTTTCATGTTGAAACCACTGGGCCGTAACACAAAGTCCATTGTTACAGCTTCTGATGAAACTCTGCAAAACAGTTCTTGGTTTTTGACAAACAAAGTCCTACATTGCACGTTTTGCACATAGATCTTGTATGATGGGGTTCTTTGGCTGTACTGCAGACTGCACATCTACGAGATGGCCCTTGCTTTGAATCTTTTGTTTCGGATGCCTGCCCTCCTCCGGTTAGGAGTTGATGATTTAGATCCCAATAGACCAGCAATTACTGAGATTCTAAACTGCTTCAGTGTAACTAATGTTTGATCCAACACCTCTTTGTAGATGATAAAGGCATTTACAGTAGTAACATCAAGGAAATGTCATAAACTTCTACGTCACCATTTCTTGCTTTTTCTGTCAATCTCGTAGATTGATTTTAGCATGTCGGCTTTGTCTACAAATTCCATATTTGCATTGTAATCCTTTACAATTGCAGGACATGTAATTTCTACTCGAGATCCATCTTTGCATCTCCGTGTTGTCGTAGATATTCATGGAATGTCCATTACTAATGGTACAGTAACTTACATTGTCCAACATACATTGATGTTTCCAACATCACTTCTTCGTCGGATTGTGTGCCATCCTCTGAAACTTCCGATTCAGGATCGCTTGGAATTTCCGCAAGAATGTCCATTACCATTTCTGTGTTGAGTTCACTAGTTCTAAACACTCTGGATCCAATTGCAGAACGTCTTTCTTCCATAATGAACTTCTATAAAGATAAATAACTGTGATAGGAAATCATACTGAAACCACCAATGTTTCTGCAAAAATATTTTCCGGATATTATAAATGTAATCTTACAAGACTTATAACATCACTAATAGGCTAAAGACAAATAATATATTACTTTGTTTTCAAAAAAAATTATATTGAATACACCACAACAGATGATAACAATAAAGCGCGCGTAAACTACACGGCATCAGACACACAGTCACACGAAAATACCACTGGCGCTCTCCTCGCTGCTCAGTTGTTGCAACCAGTACTGCATTCATACGCTAAAGGGTTCCAGCTAAAGGGACATGCTGCTGGTTTCAATCCGAAGCCAGTGGGCTGCTTGGCTAAGCGCTTTGAAAACATGGTTTCAGAGCGAAACCACTGGGCCGGAAAGAGTTAAGTATGTCTAGAATCGTACCAGGAGCAACTCCAAATTCCCTTGCTAGTTCAATACAAATCCAACAACGACGTTCTTTCAGCAATGCTCTAACAGCATTCACATGTACATCATCACTTTCTGCTTGTGGTCTGCCAGCTCCACGTTTTTTTATGAACGTCTTCCCTTCCTTTACGAAACGCATTCGTCCACCTAGCCACGCTACGATATAGTAAAGTCTGTCTACCACAAGCTTCCAATAATTCTGTATGGCATTGTCAGGCATTGACACCTCTTGCACCCTGAATTTTAATGAAACATCTTTGTATTTACTAAACATATTTAGAGCACTAAAGATAACAGCCTACAATTAAACTTAATAAAAATGTCTTATTAAATAAAATTATTGTCTTCAAACTCAGGGCTAACAAACATTAGATGCTCTTATTTTTCATTATTATCAGCTTACATGATTTACCGCTGATAGCGCCAGATGCTGGCATTGTTGCCACTAATTTTTGAATGACCCATGTAAAAGTACAAGTATTTAAAAATTCAAGCAAGTAACAAGAATATTTAAAACACAGTTATCTTTACAAAACCATTAATGGTTTAATGAGATTGAGATATTTTGTGCAGCAAAAGCTCATGTTTAGCGTGTCTGCCTCACGTTCAAGAGGTCCCGAGTTCGAATCTCGGTCAGGGTAAGTTGCCTGGATACGGGTTTTCTCGGGGTTTTTCCTTGTCCTTCAATACGAATGTCGGGTAACTCTAAGATCCATGGACCCTGGACTCATTTGAGCATCATTTCACCCAATTCATTCACCGCCCGATATGACTTAACGTTGGAGGAGGTAAAACTTAAAAAAAAAAAAAAAAAAAAAAAAAAAAAAAAAAAAAAAAAAAAACTTGTGTCTGTTACGGTTATCCAAGAGACCTTCACAGAAAATTCGAGCTATACATAATTAATATGTCATAAAAATATCGTAAACGATTTTAATCAAAATCGTTACAACTTTTTAGAAAAAATAATAATAAAATTTCTCATACAGTTTTTTAAAAGAGAATTTGGGGTCGAGGTTTCCTTGATAATATATTTAAAGTACTTACAGCATAGTAAGTCGCCATTAATTTAGTTGTCTTATGTGTTTATGAGAACTCCTAGTGGTTTACCGGAAAAAACACGAGTCAGTTAGAGAATTTAATGTCATGTCGGCATGTTGGCCATAGTAGCTCAATGGTTTAGAGTGGCTGGACGGAGACCAGAAAATCCGTGGTTCAAATCCCGGCTATGGCATTGAATTGTCAGTCTGGCTCCACTCCTTCATAGTGCGTCCTACACACGGCTAGTGTGAAAGAACAATTAATTCCCTATTTGGAAGATGTTAAAACTCTAAGTACTAAAGGAATGGTACTGACATTTTAAGACAAGCATCAGCGAAATTCGGCACACAGAAAAGAAAATTTAATTTTTTCTATATATATTTTTTAAAATAGTAGAATTTTTGATGCATCGAATCGATATTTATTATTACTCCTATACCATTTAAATAAAGTATTGTATTTAAACTTTAAACCCAGTTTTTTCTCAATTACTTTTCTTTTCACCATTTTTCATTATTCAAAATGTTCCTTGGACCAGAGTTTATAATTTATTAGCTACTTTTCAAGATAACAGGAATTAAGCACTAATTAAATATTAAATAGTTCAGCTAAAATTGATTATTTTCCATAACTTACATTGAAAAAAGTTGAAAAATGCAATAAACATGTTTGCATCAAAAAAAAAAAAAAAAACTTTTAAACCAAATAAATATTAAAACACCTGCAAGTATACACGTCTGAATTTAAAATTTGGAAGCGATACGACAAACCGTAGGGTCCAGTGCCCGATTACACTAACAGATGTTAAAATCGACGTTAACAAGTTTAGGGTAACAATTGTCACAGCGCTACCAAAACTGTTAAATTTCTTGCATTTCACCAACCTTCTTTCTGAAAATGTTAACACGTGCTAACGCCAAGAGACTTGTAAATGTTAAGAGCTATAGAAGGCTATGGATGAGTCGTATTATTTTCTGAACGTACTGCGATGCGCCTTTGTTTTCATTTTCGTCTGCACACAGCTGAAAAATATGTAGGGTAGACATATTTCTCATCCATGGAGGAAGAACTGTTAATTGAAATGGTGACGAAGTGTAAGGATATCGTGGAAAATAAGAGGACGGATGCAGTGAATGTAAAAGAGAAAGATGTCACGTGGGAAAATATTGGAAGCGAATTTAATTCAAATGCATGTGTCACTACTACAAGCACCAAACAAGTTGTCAGTATTACGTAAATTTAAAACAAGGAGCGAAGGACAAATGACGAATGACTTGAACGTTTCAAGACGGGAGGTGGACAATGTATTATCCACATAATTCAATGAATTATAAAGTCGCAAAGTTATTAATACTTGAAGCAAAGGCGAGATAGTCATATTCCTTTCAATACATGTTCTAACTCAGTATTACCTAAATTTAAAACGAAGAGCGAAGAAGGACAAGTTGCGAGTGACTTGAACGTTTCAAGACGGGAGGTGGACAGTATATTATCCACATAATTCAATGAATTATAAAATCGTTAACTTATTAATACTTGAAGCAAAGGCGAGTTTGGCATATTTCTTTCGATGCATATTCTAACTCAGTATTACGTAAATTTAAAACGATGAGCGAAGGACAAGTGACGAATGTTTCAAGACGGGAGGTGGACAGTGTATTATCCACATAATTCAGTGAATTATAAAATCGCAAAGTTATTAATACTTGAAGCAAAGGCGAGATCGGCATATTCCTTTCGATGCATGTTACGTAAATTTAAAACGATGTGCGAAGAAGGACAAGTGACGAACGTTTCAAGACGGTAGGTGGACAGTGAATTATAAAATAGCAACGTTATTAATACTTGAAGCAAAGGTGAGATCGCCATATTCCTTTCGATGCATGATCTAACCTCTCTTGTACTTCCGCAGTAACCTTCATAGCAACATGTTTGGACAGTCTATACCTCTATAGAAAATTTTCTTCGGATAGTTCTTCAAAATAATTTTTCCTCATAGGCCGTACTCTTATTACGAATGCCATTTAGACGTCTTAAAATAGCAAATCGACATCAACAGCTGCCATCTTGACTATTTAGTATTGTTAAGGACTTAACGACAGAAATTTGACTTGTTAGTGTTTTAACACGAGAGTTGAGTTAACACTTGTTAGTGAACTATTGCTAAACTTGTGTTAAGTCTTAACATCTGTGGGTGAAATCGGGCATAGAATTATTTCATAAATTATCTTAACAACAATTAATGATGAATAGAAAATTAATATCTTAATAACGATTTAACATGAGTAGTTAACATTATGTTCTTAGTGCATGGCAGAAAAGTGAAAGTAATCAGGAGAAAGCTGTAGATTTTTGGGTTTTTAGAGGTTGCAGTTGTGATATTGAATTCAAATTATCTCCTGTAGATAAACTGTCACGTTGCAAATAATACAGCAGTATTTATGTACAGTTGGGATAGGCTCTTGTTTGAATAAGATTATTTTTAGCAAGATGTGTGCCTCTCGAGAGAATAGCCTCAACAGCTGTTTCCAAGAGGGATTATTTGCTCCGAGACCAGAACACAGCGGCAGCAGACCGCTTGCTTCAGTGTATGACTCACCAGCAGCCGGGCTATGACGTCACTGGACGCGTCACCAAGCCCGGCATCGATCGGCCACCCGACCCGAGAGGTTGGGTGTAAAGTACGGAGATCATCATGTACATGAATATGGCTTGAGGCAACAGGTCCGTCACTATTATTCATCGTAATCCCCGCTTATCTGCTTTACATTTACCAAACAAGTGCAACTGCTAATGACAAATCAGCCACGGCAACGAATTCCTTCCAGAAGAGTCATCAGTGATAAAGATGTGTTGCATATCCCAAACTGTTCCAACTTTTAGTAAGTTTACATACACGTTGCTGGTCTGATTACTTTCTCAGCCATTTCAGAGCCAGGTTTCCGTAACCCTCCTAGACAAATAACACTAGGGAACACGTTTTTTGTACCCAAAACAAATTAGGCTAATTCTTATGCAAAATGACTCGCTGATTCCAAAAATGCCTCTGAAAATGCTGTATCACGTAACGTTTTTAGAGATATTCTTATTCTTTTATATAAAATTACAGAAATGAGGTATGATACCAACTCATATTGACTTAATTTAAAATAATAGCCATTGACTCTTCTAAATACAGCTTAAAGGCAGTGTTGCTTCATAATGACAATTTACTACCTTCAATACCTTTATTTCATGCCATAGGAATGAAGGAGACATACGATTCCATGTCCATAATTTTAGATGCTATTAGTTATCAAAACCATGGCTGGGAAATTTGTAGTGACCTCAAGGTAGTTGTATTGCTAACGGGACTGCAGGGAGGTTTCACAAAATATTGCTGTTTTTTGTGCTTGTATGTATGTATGTATGTATGTATGTATGTATGTATGTATGTATGTATGTATGTATGTATGTATGTATGTATGTATGTATGTATGTATGTATGTATGTATGTATGTATGTATGTATGTATGTATGTATGTATGTATGTATTTATTTATTCACTGCAATTGGGTACTACCCGATGGCAGAGTTAAGAATACAGATCAAATTACAAACACTAGATTTACAACAATAACACAATAAACAATACAAACATGATACTATTTTAACTTTAGTCACTTAAAACATATCTAATTACTTCTCTATTTACATATTATATACCATTATAATTTAAAAGTTAAACTATAAACCATCTAGATTTTTTCTAAGTTTCTTCAGCGACAGGGGACAGCCCTGAAAGACTGCTACAGGCAATTCATTCCATTCTTCAATGGTTCTATTAACAAAAGAAAATTTTCCTATGTCGGTTCTGTATCTTCTACCCTTAATTTTATACCTATGATCGTTTCGTCCATAATAATCCGGATTATCTAACCTTACATTAACGTCCACCCATGCCTTTACACCAGCATTAGCTTTGAATAATGCTACCAACCTATGTTTTTTACGCCTAATTCTTAATTCCTCCCATTTAGTCTCAACTCCTTTTATAGGTCCAAAATACTTGCCTCTTTTTATGAATTTTATTGCCCTCTTTGCTTTTGCAAATTGCTTATGGGACAGTAGGGCAACTGACAAGCATTTTATAGTGAAAGAATGGGGGAAAAGGGAAGACTATACCCCTGGAGCAAGCAGTGTTAAGTATGTGCCTCCAGTAGACCCAAACAAAGTTCTTCTCCCCGCACTTCACATAAAGCTCGGGTTAATGAAGAATTTTGTTAAAGGTTTGGACAAAAGTGGAAGTGCGTTTGAGTATTTAAGAAGTATCTTTCCCAAAATAAGTGAATCTAAATTGAAGGAAGGTATATTTGTCGGTCCTCAAATAAGACTACTTCTTAAAGACAGTGTTTTTGAATCAAAGCTTAAACGTGTTGAACTGGCAGCATGGAAATCATTTAAATCAGTGGTGGAAGGCTTCCTGGGCAATAACAAAGAAGAAAATTATGAAACTTTAGTCTCAGAACTATTAAGGAGCCACAAAGAAATGGGTTGCCGTATGTCACTTAAAATCCACTTTTGCACTCTCACCTTGATAGTTTCCCTACAAACCTAGGAGCTGTAAATGATGAGCAAGGTGAGCGTTTTCACCAGGACATTTCTGAGATGGAAAGACGTTACCAGGGTATCGCTGGGATTCAGCCATGTTGGGAGACTATTGTTGGTTCCTCAAATGGGAGAGTACATGTCAATACAAAAAAAATCAACAGTGAAACACTTCTGAGATAATTCAGGTATTGGTTTTCATCATTATCTTGTGTTTATTTATTTTAATAATAATTAATAATAATTATTATTTTCAATTTTATTTGGCAATAAAATACCTATTATTTTCAATTAATCAAATATGAGTTATCACATCACATTTCTGTAAGTTTTCATAAAAAATTATGAATACCTAAAAAAGTTACGTGATACAGCATTTTGAGGGGCATTTTTGGAATCAGCAGATCAGTTTACACAAGAATTTGCCTATTTTGTTTCGGGTATATGAATTTTTTTTCCCAGTGTAATAGCATTTTTGGAAGAAAAAAAGCAGTTTTGTGTGTAACTCAAAAGCGAAAGCTCTGCTAATTACCATTCGGGAAGGATTCGATACAAAGATTTATCAGAAAGTCCTCCTCACCTATCGCAAACCATATTTGACATGCAAAAATTTTGCGTACTTTTACGTACGTTCTTTACTGCTTTGTAATTTTTATTAAGCCTTATAAATGTAGCCTTCTTTATGTAGACAATGGCATAGTCTCAATAAAAACATAATTAGAGACATTGGTCATATTTAGGTAATCGTCCATAAGGATTTAAAACTAACCAATTATACAACATTTAAAAAAAATTAGAAGTTGTAACCTGTGATATTTTGGTGGCATTTTATGACATAACTTTAGCAAGCAAGCAGAGCAATTGTCGTTGGAAGGGGGTCCCACCCAAGGTGGTGGGGCCTTCCGACGGATACCATTCCAGGACTAGGTCCTTTACTGGTTGAAAGATGGAGTTTGAAATAAAAGACGGTGGCATTGTGTTGGGGAATGTTATGAATCTTGTTGCTATGGTATGTTGGAGTGAAATGTTAGTTATAGTTAGAGAGATTATGAGATTTTATTTTATTTTTCCGGGGGATGATGATGTTTAGGGTCGAAGTAGGAGGTGCCTGGGATGCTTGTAGGGCTCCCCGGGGTCAATATCATACTCCCCTAGGCCGCGTATGAAGGTGTTTGTAACTTTAGGCTCATTATTATTATTATTATTATTATTATTATTATTATTATTATTATTATTATTATTATTATTATTATTATTATTATTATTATTATTATTATTATTATTATTATTATTATTATTATTATTATTATTATTATTATTATTATTATTATTATTATTATTATTATTATTATTATTATTATTATTATTATTATTATTATTATTATTATTATTATTATTATTATTATTATTATTATTATTATTATTATTATTATTATTATTATTATTATTATTATTATTATTATTATTATTATTATTATTATTATTGTTGTTGTTATTGTTATTGTTATTGTTATTGTTATTGTTATTGTTATTGTTATTGTTATTATTATTATTATTATTATTATTATTATTATTATTATTATTATTATTATTATTATTATTATTATTATTATTATTATTATTATTATTATTATTATTATTATTATTATTATTATTTTCTTTTCTGGAATTTACGTCCTCCAACGTGTTAAGTCATATCCGACGATGAATGGAATGGGTGAAATGATGCTCAAATGAGCTCAGGGTCCATAGAGCTTAGATTTACCCGACATTCGTCTTTCAGAATAAAGGAAAACCCCGAAAAAAACTTATCCAGATAACTCATCCTGACCGAGATTCGAATTCGGGACCCCTTGAACGTGAGGCAGGCACGCTACCACCATGCTACCAAGGCGGGCATGTGGTGTGAGTGCAGTGATAGTTCATTTGTAAGGATTTTTACACTCGGAAATATCATCCATCGCCCTTTGCCGGGTTTTGAACCCAGATCGCAGAAACTAAAGCCTACATGTTAACCCTTGACCGCGGAGGATAACCAAATATTTTGATATTCGTAAAAATGCCTCTGGATTTGTATTAAAATACCACCTGTTGAATATATTTTCATAAAAATTAAAGACTTCTGAAATCCTCTTCGTACTTGGATCTTTCAGTAACTGGTAAACCTTAAGAGAGATATATTTCCTGACGTTAACGACTTCCGAGGAATTCTTTAGTACCTTTGACTTCTATACTATACTTCCCTCAAGTGCAAATCGGTGTTATCTTCCCCCCTTTTTCTGTTTTCGTGTCGTGTAAATACAGTAATATATCTTTGTCAAACTATTAATATCATTACTGTAGACCAACAACAGGAAGGCAAGCTAGAGGAATGTGTAACGTAATCACGTTTGCTGGCCCAACGGTGTTTATGCTCGCCTTCCCAGTATGACTAGGATGCCAGATTGGTTTAAAATAGGCAAGTGTTGTCACATAACTGACCTATTTTTTTTTTTAATTTACGTCTTCCAACGTTGAGCCATATCGGACGATGAATGGAATGGGTGAAATGATGCTCATATGAGCCCGGGGTCCAAGGAGCTTAAAGTTAGCTGACATTCGTCTTTCAGGATAAGAGAAAACCCCGGAAAAACCTTAACCAGGTAACCCACCCTGACCGAGATTCGAACTCGGGGCCTCTTGAACGTGAGGCAGACATGCTACCACCACACTACCGAGGCGGTCTAACTCGCCCATACATAATGTCTATCACTACAGTTACTATAAACGGTTACCATGGCGACGTCAAAGGATGCGATAAGATTCATATATTCAGTTGCGCAGAGATAAGATGTGTCGATCCGCTCGCTATGGAGAAAACAACGTTGTCGCCTTTTCTCCAAGTTGTCAGCATTTTCTCCAAATGCACGGCTTTTAAGGAACTGGACTGGGTTCTTCTAAATGATGTTCTAACATGAATTTAATCATTTCGTCCTTTCTGCTAGACATAGTGAGAATTTTTATCTTTAGTCGTGAATGATAACTAGCATTATCTAAGAAAATCACACACTTAGGAGGAATGTTTTCCAAAAGTTTGTTCCTAAACCAAGCTTTAAATATTTCGGCATTCATCTCGTGATGAGAATCGGCCAAGGATTCCCGAATACTTTTAGAGGACAAATATAAGCAACCCCCAATCCTAACCTGGCTACCACCTGCATGAAGGATTCGGACGTGACACGGGCTGGAAGGCCACAAGAGCAACTGCCGTCATCCCAACCTTTTCTTACGACATCATGAGTATCGTACCAAGACTCGTCTAAATAAATTATACGATACCCTTCCTGCCTTAAATAGCTTAGCCTGCTCAAGTACTTGTATCTCCATGCCACAATCCTTGCTGATTCCATAATCACACGCGTGCGAAAGCGGAAACCTAACTTCACTAAGTGAATCCTTTTTGTAAGGAAAACCGCACACGGTTTGAAGTTAATGCAGCAATTCCAAAACTGTTGGTGATTGCCCTTCTTTATAAAATCTGTACGCCTCCCAACTATGTCGCAGGTGAAATTATCAACGTTCCCTAACTTTGGTTCCCTGTTGCACTTCTTTTTTGGCGTAATAACTCTTCGCAACTTTACTAACTGTATGTCTGATTAAGCCTACTGATTTAGCAGTTTCAGTAATAGGTCCCTTTGTTTCATTGGCTTCCATATACTTAAAAACATTACATATTAATTGTTGGGACTGTTTACTGAGGTTTCCTAAAGGTAGCTTGCTTTCTTTTACTCTTGCTTCATTTGCTGTCCCACCAGCAACACTAGAAGTAGAAGCAACTTATTACTAGCACCACTAATAGTATCACTACGAGATAAACTGGCTGGATCACTGACAATATTTCCACCATCAAAGCTAGATACTTCCCAAGGTCTCCATATATTTAAGAATAACCAGGAAACACCACTTGCACCAAGCTTTCATTGGTACAAGCAGAGGTCCGAGAAACGCGTCAGTAACCATCTCACCTTTCGGAGAATAATCAGTGCGTTATTTGAGAGGTTTCTATTAACAAAGATAAATCCATGGAAAGCGTTTCAGCAGCACTAAAATACAACAATAAATCTGTCAGTATGGGTGACTCATAATCACTCTTATGCCCGATTTCACCAACAAATGTTAAGACTTAACACGAGTTTAGCAATAGTTAAAACAAAAATTGCATTTCACCAACAAGTGTTAGCGTAACACAAGTGTTAAATTTCATGTTAAACTAACAAACCGAATTTCTAATGTTAAGTGCTTAACAATTGTAAATAGTCAAGATGGCGAGCATGAACTCAGCTGTTGATGCCGATTTGCTATATTTAAGACCGTCTAAATGGCATTCATAATAGAGTACGGCCTATGAGGAGAAATGATTTTGAGGAACTATACGAAGAAAACTGTTTTACGGAGGTATAGACTGTCGAAACATGTTGCTGTGAAGGTTACTGCGGAAGTACAAGAGAGGTTAGAACATGCATCGAAAGGAATATGGCGATCTCGCCTTTGCTTCAAGTATCAATAACCTTGAGATTTTATAATTCACTGAATTATGTGGATAATACATTGTCCACCTCCCGTCTTGAAACGTTCAAGTCAATTGTCCTTCTTCGCACCTCGTTTTAAATTTACGTAATACTGACAAGTTGTTTGGTGCTTGTAGTAGTGACACATGCATTTGAATTAAATTCGTTTCCAATATTTTCCCCGCGACATCTTTCTCTTTTACATTCACTGCATCCGTCGTCTTATTTTCCACGATATCCTTACACTTTGTCACCATTTCAATTAAAAAATTATCTCTCCGTTGATGAGAAATTTGTCTCACGGCTTTATTTATGATTTTGTTCATCCACCATTTGTGCAGACGAAAATGTGAACAAAAAAGCATCGGAGTACGTTCAGAAAATCATCCATAGCCTTCTATAGCTGTGATATTTACAAGTTTCTGGGCGTTAACAGAGGTTTGTTAACATTTTAAGAAAACAGGTTGATAAAATGCAAGAAATTTAACATTAGTTTTAGTGCTGTGACAATTGTTACGTTACACTTGTTAACGTCGATTTTAACATCTGTTGGTGAAATCGGGCATTATACACTCATTTCATAGTAAACAGATCCTTTACTGAGGCAGATAAACAGTTCAAGCTCCTCTGCCTTCATTTGTCTCTAGTCTTCTTGTCGTGAGTATACAGTACATGTGTTGTACATGAAACATAAACACAAAATTGATACTATATTATTAAAATGAATCATTTTAAAGAGATTTGAAGTAGCAGGTTGTTACTAACCAAATGAATAATAAGTGATTTTCCATATTAGTCATTTGTAATGAGATGGCTGACTTGTCACTGTTTGTAAAGTTCCTGAGTGACTCACTGCTGAATGTGGGGTTTGTGTATACTAAAAATATCTGACATGTGCATGCATTTATGCTGTCGTCATCTTTAAACCATGCATTATAATTTGAAAAGCGTGCATATTACGAGAGTAGGCTAATAAGTCCCGAATCCCACAATTTTTTTTCTTTATTTCTTAGCAAAATCTCCAGAAAGGATAATACATTTGTCATATCGGTGGCCTAATTTAATTAAACCTTTTCTGTACTGCGATTTTTCAAGGTCCTCAAAATAGCTGTTTACCGCATATATGACCTCCTCGTTGCTGTAAAATCTTCGTTCTCCAAGAAAGTTTTTAAGCTTCGTAACAGGTTATAGTCACTGGGTGCTAGATCTGGCGAGTAGGATGGATGTTCAAGCAATTCGAACCTTAATTCGAACGTTTTTCCCATTACAATGACAGAACGATGGACCGGAGCATTGTCGTAAATAAACAAGATTTTTTTCTTTGCAAATAAGGTCTTTTTCTTTTCACTTCATCACTCAAATGTTGCAGAAAGCTTGCTTAATAGTCGCCAGTGATACTTTCACCCTTTTCCAAGTAATCAATAAAAATAATTCGCTATGCATCTCAGAAAACACTCGCCATAACCTTGTTAGCTGACAAAATTGACTTTGTCTTTTATGGAGTTGGTTCACCTGGCACAATCCACTGTTTTAACTGTGATTTACTTTCTGGAGTGTAGTAATGTATTCAAGTTACGTCCATGGCAATAAGCTGTCTCAAAAATTCACTGGGAGCTCTAAATTCTTAACAAAAACGGTTTTTCTTTGCAGCTTTTCATCAGTGTCAACAAACGCGGCACCCAACTTGCACAGAACTTGTAAAAGTCTAAAACATTACTTAAAATATTACCTTAAAATATTATATGTGTTTACAGCCTCTACTATCCCAAACAACTTTAATCTGCAGTCTTCCAGTAATAGACGATGACTTTTTTCAATTATCTCTGAAGTTATGACTTCCACAGAGCGCCCAGAGCGAGCCTCACCACTAGTGCTCGTATGTCCCATTTTAAACTCTACAACCCACTTTTTAATCATGTATATGAAGGGACAGAGTCTTTCAATGTACTGTCCATTTCCTCGCTCGCTCGTCGTGCTGGCTGGCTGTATTTAGCCAGACGGTTTTTGCTGCGTGCCCACCCGTTTTGGGTTTAACCGCAGCTAACGTTTGTTCGGGATGTTGTAGGATATCTGGAGGGTTTTTAGATTGGAATTAACTTATAAGGATACAGTAATTGTACCTTGGGAATGAAAGGACAGAATGCAATGCCTAGCATCCTGCTGTTTTGTTTCTGAAATTTGGGTTGGTAATTTTGATGCCAAACAACTTAGGAGAATATGTGGAGCTCAGCTTTAGCTGCTGTTGGGATTAGCTCCTGAGTTATCTTGGGTGCCCGCAAGCCATGCGGGGTACCCGATGTAGGCTAGAGCGACGTCTAGTGGGGTCATAATCTCCCAATGATCTAACAAGGGAGCTTCTTTGATTGGGTAAGTTGGCGTATAATTTTGATGCCCGGCGCCTAATGTCGTCCTCCACGTGTGGAAGACCTGAGGTTTCATAAAGCAACCTGGTGGGAAAGTAGCGGCCCACAGAGTAGATAGACCGTAGTCCTCTATTCTGTGCACGTTGAAGCCATGCCAACCAGCTATCTGCGGCCATGCCCCAGATTTCACAGGCATAAAGCATGACGGGAATTACCAGCACTCGGAAAAGGTTTAACCTCAGGCGAAGCGGCATCGAGCTCGACCCCAGCATTGGGTACAGGGAAGCTATTGCTCCCTGTACCCTTGCCGTTAGGTCCCTGAAGTGCTGGCGAAAGGTTAGACCTTTATCCAACGTAACTCCTAGGTACCGGCCAGAGTTGGTCCACTCTATCCTTCGGCCTCGGTAGCTGAAGTTGGGGCAGTCTGCGTGGGTGTGGCGCTTAGTAAAAAGTATGGCATGGCCTTTGTCCGGATTAACGGACATTGCCAACGCCTACACCACTGTTGTGTGAGACGGAGGTGTCTCTGTATGGGGCGGAATCCATTTCCTCCTTGATTTCTTTAGACGTTAAGCCTTTCAAATGGAGGGCCGCGCCGTGGCTGATTGGTTAGACCGCTTGGCTCTCAGCAAGGCGGCCCGAGTTCGATCCCAGGAGACCGCAAAGTGAGAGCTGTTGTGGACAACACGGCGCTGGGGCGGGTTTTCTCCGGGATCTCCGGTTTCCCCCGCCATCTCATTCCGCCGGTGCTCCATCTTCATCTCATGTATTATCAGTATCGCCTGCGCTGCCGCATGTAGTAAAAGCGGGCGTTAAACACTAAACATTTCATTTTTCAAATGGAAGTATTTAATCACTACTCGTTTTCCGAAATCCTCCATTTTCGTGAAACCTTTACACTTGTCTTGTTTAAAATGCTGTCTATTAAAAAACTAAACAAGTTTTTCGATAGATAGAGTCAACATGAAAAATTCAATGCCATGGCCGGCATTTGAACCACAGATCTTCTGGTTTCCGTCCAGTCGCTCTTAACCTTTGAGCTAAGTACTTACGATAGTAAGTCGCCACAAACGATGTATCTCGGATGCGAGAGCCCTTAGTGGTCTACCGGGAAAATATATGAGTCAACTGGAGAATTTAATGCCATGGTAGCTCGAAGGTTAAGAGCGACTGGACGGAAACCAGAAGATCCGTGGTTCAAATGCCGGCCATGGCATTGAATTTTTCATGTTGACTCTATCTATCGAAAACCTTAGCCTATATACGGCTAGTGTGAAGAAATGATTAATTTCCATCAATTAACTAAAACTAAATAAGTTATTTACCTGTAACTATGAATACAAGCTAGTTTGGAGTTAAACTATATGATGCTATCCATCAAACTGGCCCAGTGACGCCAACCCTGTGAGGTCCGGAAATTTTCAGCCCATCCTCGTAATTTCAAAAGAATGCAGTAAGCTTGCATATTAAAACTGCAGACTTGAAGTTTGTATACATTTTGGTATTATACAAAGTAGTTCTTGGGTAACATTTCGATTGTTTTAATTTAGTTGCACTGTGCCATGATCATTTTCTCCAAACATTCCGGTGTAGTGAGGGTTATCGTCGGCCTGTGTGGCTCAGGAGCGGGCGTACGTTCCCAAGATCAATGATTTAAACCCAGCCCGTTTTGAGTGTGCTTAAGAGCGACAGCCCCTGTCAGATTTATTGGATGTATAAGAACATCACAACACTTATTTTATAAGTTGTGTATTTTAGCAAGATTTACGCTTTTTATATAGTGTGATTTTATGTATCTCTTAGGTTTATCAAATAGAAACGTAATTCAGAATAAAGACTTTACATTGTGTTTTCCAGGGAAATAATGATATAGCTTTTATTTTTCTTAAAAAATATCTTAATTATATGGCATTTGAATAAAAATGTTTATCTCTTTGAAAATATTAAAAACTTAGGATAGGGGAGTGTTTTTGTAAATGACGTGGCGATCTTTTGAAGATTCAGAACTTACATTTTGTTCATGAATGCATAACTTTGATTAGTTTTAATACTAGAAAGCCTCGAAAATTTATTTTTGGTGAAATTTTCGTACTGCATTGTTGGGTGGAATGTAATATTTCCCCAGAAAGTAAAAGAACAAAGGTAAGCAAAAGCGCTACCTTTAGGAATTAAGTGCTCCAACTTTAGCTGTGTGTTAAGGAAGCGATCTATTCGACTACAAAGCAAGGAAATGTTTCCAAATGGAATCTCGGTTTGACTATCCGGGAAGGCGTACAGCAGAAAGCATAAGCCTGGCAGCCACATCCGGACCTGCGGTTTCCTTCACATACTTGACTTGAAAAACACGTCGATTATTGTTCCACAGCTGGTGTGTTGCATTTCATATGACTGTCTCGTGGACACACACCACATTACCTAAATAAATATGCCATAAATAAACTTCCTTTCTGCTGTGAGATCCATAATTGCAAAAATCAACACAAAAGTAAATTCACAACGTATGAGGTGTTTTAAGATAGGACCAGATAGGAACTTCTGTTTTTTAAATACACGTGGACTCTCTGGTATAGCTTTCGGCAGATCCAAGCCCAGCTCCGGGCCATTTGCGAATGGAGCGCAAAATGGCGAATGGCAACTAACCCGGAGAAGAGCTCTGCTATTCTCCTGGCGAAAACCAGAGCCAACCGGTTGCAGCAGAACTTCGTTTTACGGCGCCGTGGAATCCCATGGGTGCAAACGGCAAAGTATCTCGGAGTGACACTGGACCGTAAATTAACTTACGCTCCGCACGTCAAAGGCAAGGTCCAGCTTGGACACGTCGCGCTCAGGAACCTATACCCAATATTCCGTTCAACCATGCCCCTCCGTCTCAAACTTCAGCTGTATCGGGCGATCATCCCGCCCATGATCTTGTACGGCTGTGAGATCTGGGGAACAGTGGCAAATACCACTTTCGTCAGACTCCAGAGTGATATACGATACAGACTGGAGATTCCCAGCCCAGATCCTTCATGAACATTAAAAAATCCCGTACATTGTTGATGTCATCCGAGAGAGGGCACGATCAATGTACGACAAAATCCAAACCCATGGCAACCCTTTGGTGAACTCCCAGGGCAGATATGACCAGAGGGAACAAAGACGCTTGCCATCATACAAACTCCCCAGAGACGTCCTGGGGCCCCCTGGTTAACCCAAGGTAAAGCCCATTAACTCAAAAATTCATTTTACGCCTGATGGGGCATTCGTTAGGCCACCCGTAATCAAAACGGGACAGAAACGCTAAACCGATTCCCCCCTAATGGGAGAGTGCCATAAAACCGCTAAGCTTCTGCCTTCTGAGATTACTCAAGGGCGTCCAAACAAAAATTTTTAAACAAAACTACAACCTACCCCCAGCAGAACAATAAAAAACATTCCTGACTCACTTCGCAGGTTAAGCCGCAAAGCGGCTAGGTACTGCGGCAGAAGACACCCGGACGGGGAAAAAGAAAAATTGTCCCGCCCGACCAGGACTACCTCTGGACCTCTGAATGCGTGACAGATGGCAGTACCTTACAGTGCATATAACTTTAGTGAAAACGACGCGAGATAGTACTGTTTTTGACACTTAAACTGGCGGCATTTCATTGCAAGAACAGCGTGTAATCATTCGTTTTCTCCATTTTCGTGGTGTGACATATTGAAATTCATCGCCAGTTGAGTGAGGCATGTGGTGATGGTACCATGGATGTGTTTAATGTGCGTTCCTGTGTGTGACAGTTCAATGAAGGCAGAACATCATGTGACAACAAACCAAAACAGTCACGGCCTCGCTCCAGCCGGTCTGACGACGTGATCCAGCGAGTAGAGAACGTTGTTTTGGAGGATCACCGATTGAGCATTTTCAGATCCTCATGCAGGATTGTATGCACAGAACCCACGGAAATTACAATTTTGGAGGCGATGTCTGCAACTGTCTTGGTTTGTTGTCACACGATGTTCTGCCTTCATTGAACTGTCGCACCCAGGATCACACATTACACACGTCCATGGTACCATCATCACATGCCTCACTCAACTGACGATGGCTTTCAATAGGTGTCACATCACTAAAATGGAGAAAACGAATGATTACACGCTGTTCTTGTAGTGGAAACGTCGCCATTTTGAGTATCAAAACAGTCCTAACTTTACAGTGCTGCCATCTCTGTCACACATTCACAAAGAATCCACGTGTATTTAGAAAAAAACAAGTTATTATTTGGTTCCAATCCTGACAAAAAAAAAAAAAAAAAAGAATAGGTGTTAAAACTTGAACGCATCTCCTATATGATTAAATACTTCATTGTTTTGAAAAGTTACACAATAACTGATCCAAATTTTTCATCATTTGTTTTGCACCAGTATTAAAAGTGACTATTTGTGAAGTTTGTATATGTTACCTCAAAAACCACTCAGCATGATATAGAAATTTCATGTAAAAGGCCTTCTAATTTCATTTTCTAAACTATTCAAACATTAAAAAGTATATACAAAGCCCTTCTATTTTAATATAAACACTTCAGATAACAGAACATTCTTCCGAAGAAAACCTTGACCTTAGTCGAGGAAAACGTTACTCCACGGAACATAAATAGTTGCACTCCACAGAGTATAAAACAAAAGCCGAATAGGCATAGATGAGTAACACTTCGGTAAACAGAAGACTGTTGAAACAGCAACAACCAATCCTGTGTATTTGTTTCATTAAGCACCATTTATCAAATACTGCAGATGTGTGCATAATAAAACAGTGTCCAAAACTTTGGATAACCTTTATTTTAAGTATTTAGATGAATGTATTGAAGTTTCTGGATGCCAAAATCTGTTAATAACCTTCAGGTAAAGAAGTTAAACTTTTGTTTAATTTGCACTTAAGTTGCAATTACTGAATAATTCTAAAGAGAAGAAATTGCTAACATAAAAAACAGTTGCTGGCCCCATAGCTCAGTTGGTAGAGCACCTGCCTGCCGTGCAAGGGGTCCCAGGTTCAGTTCCCGGCAGTGAGGGTGGGGATTTTTTCCGACCAAGATAAGAGTCTGGAAGTATGAATGAGAGTGCGAATGTGTGTGTGATGTAATGATTAAAACCCAACGAATACGAGTTAACAGCTTCGATATGTTCCAAAGGAGAACGGCCGCCGATATGACCATTGAAGTTAAAGGCGGGGTATAAATCTGTCCGTGATCTAATGATTAAAACCCAACGAATACGAGTTAACAGCTTCGATATGTTCCAAAGGAGAACGGCCGCCGATATGACCATTGTAGTTAAAGGCGGGGTATAAATGTGTCCATGATCTAATGATTAAAACCCAACGAATACGAGTTAACACCTTCGATATGTTCCAAAGGAGAACGGCCGCCGATATGACCATTGTAGTTAAAGGCGGGGTATAAATGTGTACGTGATCTAATGACTAAAACCCAACGAATACGAGTTAACAGCTTCGATATGTTCCAAAGGAGAACGGCCGCCGATATGACCATTGTAGTTAAAGGCGGGGTATAAATGTGTACGTGATCTAATCATTAAAATCCAACGAATACGAGTTAACAGCTTCGATATGTTCCAAAGGAGAACGGCCGTCCATATGACCATTGGAGTTAAACATTGGAGTTAAAGGCGGGGTATAAATGTGTCCATGATCTAATGATTAAAACCCAACGAATACGAGTTAACAGCTTCGATATGTTCCAAAGGAGAACGGCCACCGATATGACCATTGTAGTTAAAGGCGGGGTATAAATGTGTACGTGATCTAATGATTAAAACCCAATGAATGTGGGTTAACACCTTCGATATGTTCCAAAGGAGAACGGCCGCCGATATGACCATTGTAGTTAAAGGCGGGGTAAAAATCTGTCCATGATCTAATGATTAAAACCCAACGAATACGGGTTAACACCTTCGATATGTTCCAAAGGAGAACGACCGCCGATATGACCATTGGAGTTAAAGGCGGGGTATAAATGTGTGCGTGATCTAATGATTAAAACCCAACGAATGCGGGTTAACACCTTCGATATGTTCCAAAGGAGAACGGCCGCCGATATGACCATTGCAGTTAAAGGCGGGGTATAAATGTGTACGTGATCTAATGATTAAAATCCAAGGAATACGGGTTAACACCTTCGATATGTTCCAAAGGAGAACGGCCGCCGATTTGACCATTCCATTTAAAAGCGGCGCATAAGTGGAACAAAAAAATCAGTGAACCTGTATCGGTATTCAGAGACTATGCATCTTTTCCAAAAAAAATAAACAAGTAAAATAAAAGTAACTTGGCGGGTTGGGAGTGGCAACGGTTCCTGCATTATGCAAAAATGGTGCTTTTTTTGTATTAAATAATATAGGACCAAAGAGAAAGTTCAAAAGTTTTCAACTTTACCTACCCTAATTATTTAACAAGTAACTCCAAAACCAAAGGGTATAGACCACTTTAAAAATAGGTTGACATGGTGCCATGCTCTGTAACTTAGGTGGTAGCGTGTCTGCCTCACTATCAAGAGTTTCTGAGTTCAAATCTCGGCCAGGGTGAGTTATCTAGATAAGGTTTTTTCCGGGCTTTCCCTTATCCTGAAAGACGAAAGATGTCGGGTAACTCTTAAGTTCTATGGAACCTGGGTTCATTTGAGCATTATTTCACCCATTTTATTTATCGTCTTACATGACTTAAAGTTGGGGGACGTAAGTTAAAAAAATATTGACATCGCAATACTTGCCGAGTCTTCTAACACTCCTACCGTCACATATTTCAATGGCTGGAGCAGAGGTTTTTTTTATGTACGTCCTCCAACGTTGTCATATCGGACGGTGAATGAATTGGGTGAAATGATGCTCAAATGAGTCCAGGGTCCATGGAGCTTAGAGTTACCCGACATTTGTCTTGAAGGAAAAGGGAAACCCCCTGAAAAAACCTTATCCAGGTAAGTCACCCTCACCGAGATTCGAACTAGTGGCCTCTTGAAAGTGAGGCAGACACGCTACCTTCTACGGTACCAAGGCGGGCGCACAGTTCGTTGCTACCCCGCTTCCATCCAGTAGGATTCGATTAATATCTAGCTAGTCAACAAGAGACATCAGAATATCCTCCCTACGTGGAGTAAATCACGTGCTAGCAATTGGTTTCACTTTACTGATGTGTACACCTGAATTGCGATGTCAGTTTAATTATAATTACGGGTTTTGCTTGTAGGTTATGCAGCGTTTCCGGAACATGCCACGTTCCCCCGATGTTTCGTGTTCTTCAGCGCAAATATCAGAAAATTAGCCAGGGTTGTACGAAGTATAATAATTCCGCAGAGAACTGGAGTGAAGTAATTGAAATTAACTCATCAGTGGAGTGTATAACAAGCAAAATTAAATATCATTAAATCACTATGCTGTTAAAAGCCTAATCCTGTTGACAAATTAATAACCGCTTTATTTATTTTCCTACCTGGGTTATATTTAACTTTATCATCGAAGGAAGAAGCATTTTGTAAGTCGGTATTTCCATTTCCGTCTAGGAAAAGACGGCAATAACAGGAACTCAATTCTTTTTCCTTTCAAGCCTGATTTTAACTGTTGCTGCTAATCTGGGTAAACATTTAATTTTGTCTATGCTTATACAAGATTGGCAACTTAACTGAAAAAAAGACATTTGCAGAAAAGCTTTTCTTGTTCTTCTAGTAATAGTTGGAAATAGAAGAATCTCATCTGTAGTCAGATGTTTAAAAGCCAATCAGTATATCTGTTCTTGAAGTTCCATATTCCTCCCATGATATTACAACAAAAAACTGAATAGCTACAGCAATAAATGCATCCTTGAAATAGCTGATGTTATAAAATTAAAAATATCCCTGCCTTTTCTTGTACGAGGGCTGTTCAATAAAGAATGATCACAATTTTTTTTGACAACGTACCTTTACTCATCCTCATAATTTTGATGGTTCTTCTCAAAATAGTCTTCACTGAATGCGATGCACTTGTCCCAGCGTTTCTGCCAGTATTCAAAGATATGCTGGAAACTATTTTAGAGAGATCCTTCAAAATCACCTCCGCAGCCTTCACTACTGCTTCTGATGATGGATAATGCCTCCCACGAAGGCGTTTCTTCAAGTTAGGGAATAGAAAAAAGTCACATAGGGCTAAATCCGGATTATAGGGAGGGTGAGGGATGTACTTCATGTTAATTTTTGTAAGATATTCAGCAACAACATTGGCAATATGCGGCTGCGCATTATCGTGGTGCAGCATCCAGCCTGCTTCACGGAAATGTGGTCTTTTGCGCCTGATATGGACTTGCAATGTTTTCAGGACATCCCTGTAGTATTGTCCAGTTACTGATGTGTGTACAGGTACAACATGCTCATAAACCATTCCATGAATATCAAAGAATGAGAATGACCATAACTTTCCCAGCAGAAGCTTTTGCTTTTTGGAGAGTTGGTGATAAAGGAGATTTCCACACTGAGCTTTACTGTTTGCTCTCAGGATCAAAATGATGTAGCCAAATTTCATCAGCAGTGATTACGTTTGAAAGAAACTCCGGATCTTCCTCTAACATCAACTTTAACTTCATGCAGACCTGCATGCGAATGTCCTTTTGTTCGGGAATCAACAGTCTTGGAACTCATCGCGCACAAACACGTTCTCATGTGTAATGTTTCTGTGACCAACGTGTGGGTGACACCCAATGTAATGTTCAGTATTTCAGAAAGTGATCTTAAGGTAATTTGTCGATCCTCTCTCACAATGGCAGCAGCAGTATTGATGTTTTCTTCCCTAAGAGCAGTAACTGGAGCACCGGGTCCACCTTCCTTTGAAATTGTCTCCCCTCTTTAAACATTTTAAACCACCTTCGAGCTGTGCTGTAGGGAAGAACAGACTCTCCATAGGCCTCCTGTAACATTGTACAGGCCTCAACTGAAGATTTGTTGAGACGAAAGCAGAATTTCAAAGCCGCATATTGTTCCTCGCGTGTTACCTCCATTGCAGCGGTAGGCGATACTGAACATGTCTGAACTTACCTGGTTCACCAACAGTGAAACTACTACGGCGTGTTTGTTGCACATTAAGCTAACAGAATATAATAAGATGAGTCCGGGGTCCATGGAGCTTGGAGTTACCCGACATTTGTCTGTCAGGATAAGGGAAAACCCCGAAAAAACCTTATCCAGGTAACTCACCCTGACCGAGATTCGAACTCGGGACCTCTTGAACGTGAGACAGACACGCTACCATCTACGCTACCGAGGCGCGCTCTTGTATAGCAATACTGCTTATCAGCCAAATAATAAATTAAAAAATATATTATTAATTACCAGTAATATTGATGTGTCTGGTACTGCTAATTGTATCATTGCAATTATTTGTATCTTATCCATTCTAATTGCTTCTGACGTGATCTTCAATAACAGCAACTGTGTATATTGTATGATTGAAAATAAACTAAACTAAACCAAAAAACTCTAGTACGAAGAGTAAAATCACCGTCAGTTGTTTTTTAAGTGAACGCATAGACGTTAAAACTTAAGCAAATAGCGATAAATATGAAGTGCGTTAAGTTGTATGACCGAAATCCCTTTCATTATTGGTAAAATGCATTATTAGAAATATTTTGGCATTAATATGAAGCACAGTTACGATATAAACTGTTAATTATTAACGGATTTGGGCCAGATTTGTAATACTAACCCTTATGTGCAAACTTAAAGCTTTATACACGTGCAGTGGTTTGTGAGGTATGCATTAAGGGACATCAAAGTAGGGAAATGTACCGTTGTAAGAACATAGATACTCCATGGCGTGTCGAATCACTTGATTTAGATTTATAATCTTATCATATGAACGTGATAAGCAGTAACTGAAAATGATAAGGCTTCCAATTATCTCTTAAGTGCTCTTTTCTGTACGTGTTAGGAAGTAGAAGAACTATTACATCACACCTAAAAGTTCTAGCCAGATTCTAATAGAAATACACGTTTTGAAGTACCGTGATCTAGAAAATAAAATGAGTTTTAGTGTGGGTTTTTAGAGAGAGGGAGGAGTAGAGATAAATTTCAGTGAAAATGTTCTAGGAACCCGTGAATGTAAATAATAATAATAATAATAATAATAATAATAATAATAATAATAATAATAATAATAATAATAATAATAATAATAATAATAATAATAATAATAATAATAATAATAATAATAATAATAATAATAATAATAGTAATAATAGTAATAATAATAATAATAATAATAATAATAATAATAATAATAATAATAATAATAATAATAATAATAATAATAATAATAATAATAATAATAATAATAATAATAATAATAATAATAATAATAATAATAATAATAATAATAATAATAATAATAGATTGGAAATTAATTGTTGTTTCACACTAGCCGTGTGTAGGACGCACTATGAAAGGATAGAGCCAGTCTGAAAAATTCAATTTCATAGCCGGGATTTAAACCAAGGATCTTCTGGTCTCCGTCCAGCCGCTCTAACCCTTGAGCTACTATGGCCAACATGCCGACATGACATTAAATTCTCCAACTGACTCGTGTTTCTCCCGATAAACCACTAGGAGTTCTCATTAACACATGAGACAGCTACCTTAATGGCGACTTACTATGCTGTAAGTACTTTAAGGCCCGGGCTTTATAGTTCGGACCACTATTAGGTACAATTAATGGAAATTAATTGTTCTTTCACACTAGCCGTGTGTAGGACGCACTATGAAAGGGTAGAGCCATACTGAAAAATTCAATTTCATAGCCAGGATTTAAACCACGGATATTCTGGTCTCCGTCCAGCCGCTCTAACCCTTGAGCTACTATGGCCAACGTGCCGACATGACATTAAATTCTCCAACTGACTCGTGTTTTTCCCGGTAAACCACTAGGAGTTCTCATAATGTCGCCATTAAGGTAGTTGTCTCATGTGTTTATGAGATCTCCTAGTGGTTTACTGGAAAAAATACGAGTCAGTTGGAGAATTTAATGTCATGTCGGCACGTTGGCCATAGTAGCTCAAGGGTTAGAGCTGTGGATGGCAACCAGAAGATCCGTAGTTCAAATCCCGGCTATGGCATTGAATTTTTCAGTCTGGCTCTACCCTTTCATAGTACGTCCTACACACGGCTAGTGTGAAAGAACAATTAATTTCTATTAATTGTACCTAATAGTGGTCCAAACTATAAAGCCCGGGCCTTAAAGTACTTACAGTATAGTAAGTCGCCATTAAGGTAGTTGTCTCATGTGTTTATGAGATCTCCTAGTGGTTTACTGGAAAAAATACGAGTCAGTTGGAGAATTTAATATCATGTCGGCACGTTGGCTATAGTAGTTCAAAGGTTAGAGCGGCTGAACGGCAACCAGAAGATCCGTGGTTCAAATCCCGGGTATGGCATGAGCTTTTTAGTCTGGCTCTATCCTTTAATAATAGATTGCTTAGCGTATGCAGATGACCTAGCAATCTTAACACGTGACTTCATAACTGATAAAAAATATATTGAATTATTAACAGAAACTACAGAGAAAATTGACCTTCAGATATCTTTCGAAAGAACTGAATAAATTCGGTGCAATAAACAAGCACCAAAATACATGGAAACCAAATACGGAATAATTAATCGAGTTCCATGGTTTAAATATCTTGGGGAAATAATTCCGGAAAATGGAATAGAAACTAAAACAAAGAAAAGCTGATGCCAAAAAAATGGAAGCCGGCTTATTCAAAACATATATAGTGCGATTCGTATAAATCTGAACCATTTCAATAGGCCATAACTTTTGAACCAATAATAGGACACGCGTACAACTTTGGGAGAATATAATACACAATTTCGTTGGCTCACGTCCGGGTTCGATTCTCATGGCCGACGTACGGTCCATCCACCACAAGAAAGCAAGCGGGGCATCAAGAGGGAGAGATACTTAACTCGTGTTTCCAGTGAAATGTCTGGTTTTTAGGTGGTATACAGTATGCACTGCAGGCCTCGCTCCCGGCTAAAATACGTCACAACTCTCGAAGCTGTCTTCCTCTGCTTTAACTGCTCATATTGTTTTTTCCCCTTATATGTGCAATAATCGGAAGTGTTTCTGAGCTTCGATCGTCAAATGTTTACGGCCCTCGCGTAGGAGTCAATCCAATTAGGTCCGTTTCGCGCGTTTTGCTTGGAGCCAATTAATGTTTCGCTTTCAACTCTTGATGTCTAGCCAGCAAACAGAACGAAAACTGACCTGTATACTGGTACAGAAATATCATTTTAACTGGGTTGTTGTCTTTCAGCAGTTAATTGCTGTTTTGACTGTGCCACTGTGAAGAACTACTGACACAGTTTTTGCTTTAAAGAGGTTGATGTACTTATTCTTTTATCTACTTCATTGTTGTTAGTCAACGCCCTCCAAGTAAGTCATCGGATGATTAATGAAATGATGTTCAAATCAGCCCAGTGTGTATAGAGTTTAGAAGTATTGGACATGCATCTTTCAGGATAAGGGAAAATCCGGAAAAGCTTTATCCAGAGCGAGATTCGATTAGATCTAAGATTACTTTGGTACCGAAAGGTGTGTTTTATTGTACTGAAGCCATAATTGGAGCATCCCCCAGAGGAGGGATGAGGCGTGAGGAGACAGAGGGCGGGTGACCAAAGGACATGCTATGTCGACTCATACATACAACACGACTCGAAATTCCGAAGATTCCGGCCTCTAACAACCCGGGAGCTCCGGGGCTCCTTCCATAGGCCAATACATCATCATCATCATCATCATCATCATCATCATCAAAATCTTCATCTTCAAGGATTGGGCCCTGTGACCCGTTCCATTTTCTTCAAGAGCCTACGGATCCTTCCAGCTTAGAGCTGGGCGTCCCACATCTCTCTTTCCCTTCGACATATAATCTAAAACTCTTCTTGGAAGTCGTTCCACGTCCATTCTTAAAATATGATTTTTTCCATTCAATTTTGTTCTTTATTATTTTTCTGTTTAAATTAAAAATCCCAAGCTCTTCTCTTATTTTTTCGTTTCTTACGTGGTCTATTCTTTTATAACCTGCCAAGCTTCTCAAAAATCTCATCTCTGCCGATTCTAGCTGTTTGCGTTGCTTCTTTGTCAGTGTCCATATTTCGAAACCGTATGTTAACGTTGGGACTGCCATTATCTTATAAAATTTCCTCGTGTTTTCCTGTTCAGGGTTTCGTATTATAGTCCCACACATTTGATTGAATCTGTTTAATTTCAGTTGATATTTGCTACTGCTACTGTGTTAAAACTATTAACCTGTTCTATTATTTTATTGTTTATAACTATTTTTTGCTCTTATGTTGTTCTTTCCTCTAAAAGCCATTACTTTAGTTTTGTGTTCTGAGATTGAAAGGTTATATGTTTCCGCTATGTTGTTTAAACTATATACTGCTCTTTGCATGTCATCTTCTGAGTGGGATATTATCACTTGATCATCAGCAAATAATACTGTATTTAAAATTATGTTTCCATTCAGTACATTTTGTTTTATACTTTGCTGCCATTCTTGTACCATATTATCAATATACATATTATAGAGTATAGGCGATAGAGTGCATCTCCTGAGGGGAAATAAATATTGGGAGTACAGTTGCTCACTGGTCAAAGGGCCCCATACACAGGGTTAGGTGTGAAGACCTCAGCGGGATTTTCGGCGAAGAAGTTCTTCACTACGGCGAAGTCGTGGAAGAGGCATCCCTCCTAATGGGGATAATGCATTAGGAACGGACAGATGAGGTTCGAACTCCTGTAAGAGAGCTCATCTAGGAGAGGACAACTCCGATATAAAACCGGGCTCTCCAGGATGGGGGTTTAGCATCGGGCTGGTAACCCAATCTAGTAAAAAGGAACTTAGAGCTCTCATAGGGCAATACATGTAGTCTAAAAAGCCCCCATCGACAACGTCAAGACGGGTGGAAGTGGATACGCCACTGACGCGCGTCAACCCCGCGGGGAAGACTACCGAATAACCTCGGTAGTGCCACCTGGTGATTTAGCACACCTTCTACTAGCTCTGTAGGCTAGTAACCGTAACCTTTTAGGCAACCCTCTACCCCCTGAGGGCGGCCGAGGCCCTGCCGGAGATACCCGATCTCCGGCGAGTTACGGTAGCACACTGTCCCCTCGAGTCCACCCCAATCCGAACAATTCCCATTCAGGGAGGGGCTCGAATGTTCGGCCTGAGGTTCCTCTGGTAACGTCAGAGGTACCACGAGTGCTAGGGGTCCGCAGCACTCGCACCAGGACAATGCACAACAATGCAGAATGCAGAGTCCCTACTAATTACCAGTTGGAATCTATCCTAGAAGGACAACACGACCGATATCCCACCAGCCGTGGTCTGGAAGCGGCCCAGCAGGTCGGCCTGGAGATCCTCCTACCGTAGAAGGAAGTGTTTACCAAGAGCGTATCATCCTGCCATGCACAGCCGAGACTCCCGCCGACACTTCTACCCTGAAAGAGACCTCCAGATGAGAGATGATGTGAAGTGATAATGGAGATAAAATGGTGGGACAGAACATTCGGAAGATGTAATTAGCCTAACCAATATTTGCCCGGCGACCCGGGAAACCCCCGAAAAAAACCATGGATCAGGTAGGTTTGCCATGGAAATCGACCCTGGTCCTCCTAAATGAGGACCACAGAGACCATCGCCTAAACCATCTGGCTCGGTAGCGAAATTCGAACTCGGTACCTCTTGAATGTGAGATAGACACGCTACTACCACGCTACAGAGGCGGGCTTTATGTACTTCATATTAATCGAGATAAACATTTGTAAAATTTATGTTATTAATTTTCCTTGTGGGTACAAAGGCAATAAGGAAATACAGTTGGCTTAAGCGATAGTCAGATTTTAACCTACTTTCATAGCCAAGAGATTAGAGTGAGAGAGAAAATGAGAAGAATTTGAAAATTCAAACCAATTGAAATCAACCCCAAAAAGTAGGGAATATCACTGAAATGATTAGCTCCTCTCCCCACCCATCCAAAAGGCCATCTCCTGAAAGCACTTTTTTATTTTTTTATTTTGTGGACTTAAGATTATCCTTTTCTCAGATGAGAAGCCATTCATTCTTACTTTATGGTATTGGCCATGCAAAAAGAATGAAATGTTTGGATCCAGAAAATCAAGTTTTAGTTTTCAGTTGATAAGGAATTTTAATTTGGATTTTTATGCCCGCCTCGGTAGCGTGGTGGTAGCATGTCTGCCTAACGTTCAAGAGGTCCCGAGTTCTAATCTCGGTCAGGGTGAGTTACCTGGATAAGGTTCTTTCAGGGGCTTTCCCTTATCCTGAAAGACGAATGTCGGGTAACTCTAAGCTCTATGGACCCCGGGCTCATTTGAGCATCATTTCACCCATTCCATTCATCGCGTTGGAGGACGTAAATTACAAAAAAATCTAAGCTCTATGGACCCCGGGCTCATTTGAGCATCATTTCACCCATTCAATTCACCTTCCGATATGACTTAACGTTGTAGGACGTAAATTACAAAAAAATCTAAGCTCCATGGACCCCGGGCTCATTTGAGCATCATTTCACCCATTCCATTCATCGCGTTGGAGGACGTAAATTACAAAAAAATCTAAGCTCTATGGACCCCGGGCTCATTTGAGCATTATTTCACCCATTCCATTCACCGTCCGATATGACTTAACGTTGTAGGATAAATTAAACAAAAAAACTGTTGTTATGTACACATAACCTGTATTTTTCATACTTGAGGTGCAGTTTCCTTCGCAGACAATTAAGCTACATGGATGAACCTTTTACTGGTAATTTCTCATTCAAAAAACTACTGATTCCACCTAAAATTATTCCTCAAATTCCTAATAATAATTTATTTGACAACTACGCTTCTAAAATGTGTTCACAATTCATACATTTTTGGGGAACCACGTTAAAAAGTAGTAGTTGTTGGTCCAATAAATGTTGCTATTACCTTTAGATATAAATTTAGTGGTGTACGAATAATTTTTGTGCTTACTGTATTTAGTAATGGAATGCAAGCCATTACAGTATGGATCGATGTTTTCTCGGTAGAGACCTTGCTATCTGCTTTGTGGCCATTCCGCCGGACGTTTGCTTCCGGTACAGATAAGCCTTCCTCCAGTTCCGTCACAGTGAGACATTGCACAAGTTCAACATTTTGGAGACATAGTTTCCACGGGGTTAACTAGGATTCGCAACCTGCAATCTGTCCACCACAGAGTGCAAGAGAATAACGGTGTAGGAAAATCTGTTGACTTCTCTACCCCACATCATTTATTTTATGAACAGTTTTACGTGGCAGGCCTAAAGTTTAAGCTTTTTTTTTTTTTAATTGTTCCATATTTTATACCCCGCCTTTGACTGTAATCATCATATCGGCGACCGTTCTCCTTTGGAATATCTCGAAGTTGTTATCTCGTATTCTTTGGATTTTAATCACTAGATCATGCACACATACACACTCTTTTTTTAATTTGCTTTGCTATCACCCTAGTATCTAGAATCTAAACTGGGGCATAACTTCTCATCTTAATAATTTTTTTTTCATTTGTGTTTACATAATTTATTTGTGAAAAATAATATCTGCAGATAACATCTAAACCTAGCTATACCTAATTAAACTAACCTGTGCTACAAAGTAGCTTCTCTAAATCATGAAACATACGTAACTCTAATACATATTAACTGCTATTTATAGCTTTGATCTATTTCGTCTTCACTGGACACTGGAGGTTCCTTCACTTAATGCTTCCTCAATTCTGCCTTCCATGACCCAGTTATGTGTCCTCCTGGTCCATCGTTGTTCACCCATTTCGTCCGAAGCGTCCTGATCATTTTCCTCAATGCCGTGAAGACGTGACTCCTCCAACTCCTGCAGTCTTATAGATCTACGTAGAGGTTGTCGTATTTCCAATGGCCGTGGTCTGTTTGTTCTTATTCTCCCCAATCTTCTTACTTCAGCGTACTCCAGTCTGCCCCACTCTTATGCCCGATTTCACCAACAAATGTTAAGACTTAACACGAGTTTAGCAATAGTTAAAACAAAAATTGCATTTCACCAACAAGTGTTAGCGTAACACTCATGTTAAACTAACAAGCCGAATTTCTAATGTTAAGTCCTTAGCAATTGTAAATAATCAAGATGGCGAGCATGAACTCAGCTGTTGATGTCGATTTGCTATATTTAAGATCGTCTAAATGGCATTCATAATAGAGTACGACCTATGAGGAGAAATAATTTTGAGGAAGTATCCGAAGAAAATTGTTTTACGGAGGTATAGACTGTCGAAACATGTTGCTATGAAGGTTACTGCGGAAGTACAAGAGAGGTTAGAACATGCATCGAAAGGAATATGACTATCTCGCCTTAGCTTCAAGTATTAATAACTTTGCGATTTTATAATTCACTGAATTATGTGGATAATACATCAATATCGCGAAATGAGGAGAACATTGAAAAGGTCCGCCAAAAGATCAACGAGGATCGTCGCCAAATTTCAGCAGCGACAGGAGTCAGTTGGAGCTCGTGCCAGCGGATTTTGAGGGAGGATTTGCACATGAGACGTGTTGCTGCTAAATTTGTTCCGCGCCTTCTCACACAGGAGCACAAAACCATCCGCATGAATGTGTCAGGACTTGAAAACAGAGACTGCACGTGATCCAAACTTCTTGAACAAAGTCATTACAGGGGATGAGAGTTGGTGTTACGGGTATGACCCAGAAACCAAGCAAGCGTCAAGCCAGTGGAGGACTCCCAACTCTCCCAGACCACGAAAAAAGCAAGGCAAGTGAGGTCAAATGTGAAAACGATGATCATTGTGTTTTTTGATGTTCGTGGAATTTTGCATCGGGAATTCGTACCCCTTGGCCAGACTGTTAACCAGCACTTTTACTTGGATGCTTTAAGGCGTCTGCGAGAGGATTTGAGTAGGAAACGCCCGGAACTTTGGCGATCAGGTGACTGATTTCTGCATCACGACAATGCTCCAGCACACACGGCCTTACGAGTGACCCACTATTTGGCATCTCAGAGGTGGTCTGTCGTTCCCCACGCTCCGTATTTGCCGTGCGACTTTTTCCTATTTCCACGAATGAAAAGAAGGCTAAAAGGGGAGCGTTATGACGATGTGGAGGCGGTAAAAACAGCTTCGCAAAGGACACTGGACAATATCAAACTCGAAGAGTTCCAAACATGCTTCCAACAGTGAGAAAAGAGACTTGACAAGTGCATTGCATGTAATAAAGAGTATTTTCAAGTAAT
>CM060960.1:36512032-36607202 GCA_030765055.1 Mantis religiosa
TCTCTATTTATCAGATTCCACTTGGTACGAGACATTACATCCTAAATACTTAAAGTATGATTTCTGCTCAATTATTATGTTATCTAACACTGTTTTTTATCTTACTGGATTAATTCCTTTAAATGCCATGGGTTTGGATTTATTTGCTGATATTTTCATTCTATATTTTGTAGCAATTTTATCTAGACTATACAGTATTTTCTGCAGGTCATCTTCATTTGTGGCCATTATTATTTGATCATCTGCATACAACATAGTTTTCAATTTAGCTCCTGATACATTAATGCCTCCATTGACTTTATTCGACCAAATCCTTACTATTTCGTCAACATACAAATTAAAAAGTGCGGTTGATAAAGGACAGCCTTGTCTTACGCCACCATTAACTATTACTGGTTCTCTTTTATTTGTTTTTATTTTTGTGTCAATGTACATACTTTTTATATCAATCTAATATTTCAAATTAAACTAACACTTAAATATTTTCGAGCAATTTAAAAAGCGTCCGATCTCTTCGGCGTTCCAGAACGAAAGACGATTTTTTTTTTTCGGTTTCTACACCAAGATTATTTAATCCTTCGTTACTATCGCTACCCATATATTACTTTTATATGACTTTCCGATTTACTACTACGTCACTACATTACGTAATACAATTATTACTACAGACAATCACAAAATTACATATATTTTCACACAATTTCGCTTGTTTTATACGTTTTTCAAACCCTTTCTAAATATAAATCGAAACAAGTGTTACAGTTCACACATAACTAAACAGTAAGTGCATCTTTCACTCTTTAAAATGTAGCTAATATCAACAAAATCTTGTCAAAATGTTTGTATATGCCTTTGACATATTTTTCTTTTGTTTCAGGTAATTACCACTATATACAACGAAATATGTATTAATTCTGTACACCAGAGTACGTAAGTTTAATTTTCCTAACCTATAATGTAGTTAGAATTGGTTGTGTTTTAGCATTTTGATTTGTTTATATAACACTTTGATGTGTTTAAACATTTGCAGCTTTGTATTTCATAGTGTTTTAAGAAAAAAACATAATTTGTGTTTGAAATTAAAATCAACATAAAGTACAGTAAGCTAAAACTCATAAAATAAATTGTACATTTATTTCAAAGTAATATAGGTAAAAGAAGTACTGAACAAATTGCTACAGAATAACACAAGTAAAATAAAGTTATACTGATGCAAAGCTAACATCGGTGTAAGTAATAAAAATCGAATATGTTATATCTATTTCTACCCTTTATGGTCTATTTTGAATATCCAAACTATTCTTACGAAAATTTGTCTATTTATTTCGTGCGTTACACATTTCGTTATAGACTCAAAGGGTCCATGTGTCATATCGGTGTTCTAATGTACTTAAATCATCTATGTACTGCGATTTATCATGCTCCTCAAAATAGCTATTCACCACATCAATGACCTCCTCGTTGTTGTGAAATCTTCGTCCTCCAAGAAAATGGTAGTCACTGGGTTCTAGATCTGGTGAATACGGTGGATGTTCAAGCAATTACAACTTTAATTCACACAATTTTTACCTTTGCAATGACTGAACAATGGGCCGGAGCATTATCATAAAGAAAAAATATTCTTTTCTTTGCCAAATGAGGTCTTTTTCTTTTCACGTCATCACTCACACGTTGCAGTAAGTTTGCGTATAATCACCAGTGATAGTTTTACCTTTTTCCAAGTATTCAATAAAAATAATTCCCTGTATATGCAAGAAAATAATCGCCATAACCTTGTTAGCTGACAAATTTCTGTTGTTACGTCCTTAACAATTGTAAATAGTCAAGATGGCGAGCATGGACTCAGCTGTTGATGTCGATTTGCTATATTTAAGACCGTCTAAATGGCATTCGTAATAGAGTACGGCCTATGAGGAGAAATTATTTTGAGGAGCTATCAGAAGAAAATTTTCTACGGAGGTATAGACTGTCGAAACATGTTGCTATGAAGGTTACTGCGGAAGTACAAGAGACGTTAGAATATGCTCGCCTTTGCTTCAAGTATCAATAACCTTGCGATTTTATAATTCATTGAATTATGTGGATAATACATTGTTCACCTCCCGTCTTGAAACGTTCAAGTCACTTGTCCTTCTTCGCTCCTCATTTTAAATTTACGCAATACTGAGTTAGAACATGCATCGAAAGGAATATGCAGATCTCGCCTTTGCTTCAAGTACTAATAACCTTGGGATTCACTGAATTATGTGGATAAGACACTGCCCACCTCCCGTCTTGAAACGTTCAAGTCATTTGTCACTTCTGTCCGAATCTCGTTTTAAATTTACATAATATTGACGAAGTTGTTTCGTGCTTTTAGTAGTGGCACATGCATTTGAATTAAATTCGTTTCCAATATTTTTCCACGTCACATCTTTCTCTTTTACATTCACCGCATCCGTCCTCTTTATTTTCCACAATATCCTTACACTTCGTCACCAATTCAATTAACAATCGATGAGAAATTTGTCCCACGTGTTCTCTTACCATCTTGTTCACTCGCCATTTTTCAGCTCTGTGCAGACGAAATTGAAAACAAAATCGCAACGCAGTACGTTCAGAAAATAATATGACTCATCCATAGCCTTCTATACCTGTAATATTTACTCTTGGCGTTAACACGTAACATTTTCAGAAAACAGGCCGGTAAAATGCAAGAAATTTAACATTTTGTTTAGCGCTGTCACAATTGTTACGTTACATTTGTTAACGTCGATTTTAACATTTGTTGGTGAAATCGGTCATGATCCTATCATTCCAATCTTCCCTGGAAGAACAGTTACTTATATTTTAAGTATGTTAGAATATTTTAATTTGAGTTGGTGAAACCAGACCTAAATGAGAAAGCCGTTATATGGAATGAGGTGCTTCAGTTGAGATATTCTTACCTCTGGCCGTGTACTGTCTAGGTGGGATACCTACAAGGACGCGACCTTCCCCGCTGTCTGCAAGGTCAGTAGACAGCTCATGCCTTCAGTGTGGCGGGCGTGTGGCAGAAAATGATACTCCAAGATTCGTTCGTTCACTTGACCGAGATTAGGGAAGCGTTACACTTTCGAGTAGTGCTTCACAACGTTGGCAAACTTGAGGTAGGGACTGAGAGAGTCTAGACCCTACCCTCTTAAAGAAAACTGAGTTATTAAAGCTAACTTTCTTTTTTTAAATTTACGCCCAACGTTAAATCATAACGGACGATGAATACAAATGACTGAAATGATTCTCAAATGAGTCCAGGGTCCATAGAGCTTGGAGTTACCAGACATCCATCTTTCAGAATAAAGAACAACGCTGTAAGAACCTTATCCAGAATCCACCCGGACATAGAGATTCGAACTCTGGATATCCTGAACATGAGGCAGACACGCTACCATCGCGCAACAGATGCGGGTATCAAAGTAACATTGCTTTACCGTAGTAAAATTAAAACCTGCATTTTTACATTTTACATCCTACGAGAGCTGTTCAATAAAGAATGATCTTTTGTATGCTCCTTCTCAAAAGTCTCCCCTGAATGCGATGAGAGCATTTCTGCCAGTCTTCAAAGACATACTGGAAACCATTTTTGAGAGATCCTTCAAAATCGCCTAGGCAGCCTTCACCACTGCTTCTGATGATGGATAGTGCCTCCCACGAAGGCTTTTCTTCAAGTTAGGGAATAGAAAAGAGTCACGTGGGGCTAAATCCGGACTATAGGGAGGGTGAGGGATGTACTTCACGTTGATTTTTGCAAGATATTCAGGAACAACTTTGGCAATATGCGGCCGCGCATTATCGTGGTGCAGCATCCAGCCTGCTTCATGGAAATGTGGTCTTTTGCGCCTGATATGGACTTGCAATATTTTCAAGACATCCCTGTAGCATTATCCAGTTACTGATGTGTGTGCAGGTACAACATGCTGATAAATCATTCCATGAATATCAAAGAATGAGATCACCATAGCTTTCCCAGCAGAAGCAACCACTTTTGCTTTTTGAGGGGTTGGTGATGAAGGAGATTTCCACACTGAGCTTTGCTGTTTGCTCTCAGGAACAAAATGATGTAGCCAAGTTTTATCAGCAATGATTACGTTTGAAAGAAACTCCGGATCTTCCCCTAACATCAACTTTAACTGTATGCGAATGTCCTTTTGTTTGGGAATCAACAGTCTTGGAACCCATCGCACACAAACACGTCTCGTGTGTAATGTTTCTGTCACCAACGTGTGGGTGGCACCCAATGAAATGTTCAGTATTTCAGAAAGTGATCTTAAGGTAATTCGTTGATCCTCTCTCACAATGGCAGCAGTAGTGTTGATATTTTCTTCCGTAAGAGCAGTAACTGGAACACCGGGTCCACCTTCCCTTGAAATTGGTTGTCTCCCCTATTTAAACAGTTTAAGCCACCTTAGAGCTGTGCTGTAGGGAAGAACAGACTCTCCATAGGCCTCCTGTAACATTGTATAGGCCTCAACTGAAGATTTGTTGAGACGAAAGCAGAATTTCAAAGCCGCATATTGTTCCTCGCGTGTTACCTCCATTGTAGTGGTAGGTGATACTGAACATGTCTGAACTTGCCTGGTTCTCACAGGCGGAAACCAGGAGTACCAACAATGAAACTACTACGGCGTGTTTGTTTCACATTAAGCTAATAGAATATAATAAGATTGAATTTTAGTGCGAAAAATTATGAGCGTAAAAAAATTATGATCATTCTGTATTGAACAGCCTTCGTAATTTAATTGGAATTCTGGCGCTTCTCCCTGGCCTAAAAATTAACTACGACAATTTTTATATGGTCATTTAAGTACAGCACCGAAAATGTCAGGTGTGGAGAGCGTTCAGAACGACTTATTATTGTTTTTTTTAAATATATGGTTTTCAAAGTTGTTAAATCGAATGATGAATAACGATGAATGAAATGAAGCTCAAATAAGCCCAGGGTCCATATAGCGTAAAGTTGCCTGACATTCATCTTCCAGGATAAAACCTCTGAAAAAGTATCACCCTGACCGATATTGGAACTCGGGTCTCTTGATTGTGGGGCAGACACGCTACAGAGGCGGGCACTTAAAACTGCTGATGATCACTACACTAAAAATTAAGTGGACAAAAATGTGCTACCACTGATTAAGGATGAAGCAAACCCCAATTGAATTTAGCATTAGTTACTGAAATCAGCCCTTAAGAGGCATTTTTCTTAATATTTTTTAGACTCCATGGCATGTTTAACACCAGAGTTAGGAGGCCTGTGGAGAAACTCCGTGGAAGACGCGTGAAATTGCATTTTCATAGTAATAAAGAGTCGGGAATTCGCTTCCCTCATTGGGATTCAAGAGGTATCGCTGTATATGAAGGAACGGCTGCTGTCAAACCGAGGCGAGAGAAATCAATGTGATAAACAGAAACCAAGGGAGGAGTTTCATTTTACTTCCATCAGCGCTAATGTCTGCACCACACCTATTCACTCACGCTGTTCGCCACAAATTAAATATTGATTTTAATTCCCTCATATTTAATGAAACCGCTTTGCACTTTCCTAGTCCGGGGAGATGCAACGGTTTTCAGCGTGGTTAAGCGCGTTGTGTATATCAAATTAATAGTTAAATCACAAGGATATCTCCTCATTAATGTACTTCCTTAATGTAACGTAAGCTGCATTATTTATTAAATAAAATTACACAAAATTCGCTTGTTGTACAATTTACTATTATGTCATCTTCTAAAAGTAATCACAAATGCAATAAATATACTGGTATCTTTTCCAAACCAGCCAGAAATGCAAGCAGTCCATCCTGCACCTCAAGAAATATTCCATACGAGTTCTTAAAACTCTTGCCTTTATATACTCTAGGCAACCGAGAGAGATAGCGTAGTGGTAATGTGGGAGGCTCGCATTTGGGAGGTCCGATTTCAGATCTTTTCTGGCCAGTCACTCTGACATCGGACGTTCTTCCTGTTTTTTACAAGTCGGTAGGTATTTACAAAAGTATTGTCTTTCCTACCATGAATTTCCTGACATTACTTGTTGCCCCCATATCCCTATTTAACCTTGGTTGCAGAACTGGACGACGGCAATTGGTGCGTTGCGGCGAGACGGTCGTGTTTCAGCACTAAACTATTAACTAAATTATATTCACTATTAAACTACCATTATGGGACGAACGAGTAAATTCCACATCTAGAAATGCGTGGAAGGCATTACATTTCGTAATGAGAATATTGAAAAAGGGGAGCGCTAGGTCCAGGGAAATTGCCTACAAGGACTTAGTGCGGCCGGTTATGGAATATGGAGTAGCATGCTGGGACACGTATAGAGCTAACCAAATCGATCCATTAGAAAAAATACAGAAGAGGGTAATAAAATTCATAAAAAGAGGCAAGTATTTTGGGCCTATAAAAGGAGATGAGACTAAATGGGAGGAATTAAGAATTAGGCGTAAAAAACATAGGTTGGTAGCATTATTCAAAGCTAATGCTGGTGTAAAGACATGGGTGGACGTTAGTGTCAGGTTAGATAATCCGGATTATTATGGACGAAACGATCATAGGTATAAAATTAAGGGTAGAAGATACAGAACCGGCGTAGGAAAATTTTCTTTTGTTAATAGAACCATTGAAGAATGGAATGAATTGCCTGTAGCAGTCTTTCAGGGCTGTCCCCTGTCGATGAAGAAATTTAGAAAAAATCTAGATTGGTTAACTTTTAAATTATAATGGTATATAATATGTAAATAGAGAATTAATTAGATATGTTTTAAGTGACTAAAGTTAAAATAATATCATGTTTGTGTTGTGTTATTGTTGTAAATCTAGTATTTGTAATTTGATCTGTATTCTTAACTCTGCCACCGGGTAGTACCCAATTGCAGTGAATAAATAAATAAATAAATACATACATACATACATACATACATACATACATACATACATACATACATACATACATACATACATACATACATACATACATACATACATACATACATACATACATACATACATACATACATACATACATACATACATACATACATACATACATACATACATACATACATACATACATACATACATACATACATACATACATACATACATACATACATACATACATACATACATACATACATACATACATACATACATACATACATACATACATACATACATACATACATACATACATACATACATACATACATACATACATACATACATACATACATACATACATACATACATACATACATACATACATACATACATACATACATACATACATACATACATACATACATACATACATACATACATACATACATACATACATACATACATACATACATACATACATACATACATACATACATACATACATACATACATACATACATACATACATACATACATACATACATACATACATACATTATTATCGCACCAAAGGCAATGGACAGTGGTGATCAAAAAGTGGTTCCTAAGCATTAAAAGAAATTAGGTTGAACTGCTGCGGGACTTTACACAGTGACGTCGCAGATAAACTCCCCCCTCGAAAATCTATTGCTTTTGCAGACAGCACTCAGCCACTCACCAAATCGTGTTTTACCTGTGGCCCTTGGTGGCCGTTGTTTACTTTCTTTATATTGACAGCATTGAATGTAGCTAACTGCTTAAATATTTCTATGCCTACTAATAATAAATTCTGAAACAAAATACAAATCGGCAGGAAGAAAATTTGGGAAGGAAGCTTTCTATGTCTACGTTTAGGATACCTCCACAACAACTGTCAGTTATGGGGACTGAGAAAAACCTGAGCGGGGGATGTCAGTAGTGAGGAAATGCAGTTTAGCGGGATTTGAACCGCGGAGCTCCCGGTCACGAGTACGTGACTCGACTACCTGTGTTGTTAGGAGATGTAATCCGTAACCGAAAATAGTAAAGTAAAAATCAAACGACTATATTTACTTATATTTTTCTTCAAACTTTAACTGAATTATATATGTAATTTTTAGGCAATTTAATTTTAGTATTATGAGTACAGGTCGGAGAGAGGTGCGTTCGCGTGCGACATAAGTTAGGTGGACACAGAGTAAGAAAGACGTCAGATGTACAGCACGACCATCAAATGTGTAAACGTCGAAAACAACATAACTAGTGTAGCACTATCTTGCAAGTTTATGCAGACGCAAGGTCAAGGTGCGGCATAACGCGACTGTTTTGTTTCCTCTCGCAGTAAGGTGGTTGTCATGGTCAGGCTATACCTACTACATGCCAAAACGAGAAAGCATATCGGAAAAAATTTGCAACACAGAGACGTTTACCTCAGCTTATCGCACATACACGGTAAGTCCAGTATATGTATAGTTTGTTCAGAAATAATCATATCTTGTGGACAACAATGTGTCATACATCGGCAGGCGCGAGATAACGTATCATAGACACACGCAGCCACCAATCGCTCTATTTGTGTTTCGTAACTTACTGTACGTCAACTTACTATTATTTCACTCTTCTATTCGACCAGATAAGACCCGATAAGGAAATATTACAGCGCTGGTCATCTGAAGGTCAATACGCCTCAACGATCCGACGAGTAATACCTGTAGTTGTTTACATGCGCGACTGATAACAGTACAGTCAATTTGCAGTGTATCTGTGGAAAAACGCACAGGCCGCAGGCCTTAAATTATGAGTAAATACCTTTTATTTTAGTGATGCCAATAAATGTTTCATTAAAGAGTGGTTTTACTGTACAATCGTGCCTCCCCCTCCAAATTAGGTATACATAAAATCGGAGCCTACCGTATAGTCCATCTGAAAGAATAGATGCTCATCTGGTTTAAATATATATGAGGGCTGTTCAATAAAGAATGGTCATAATTTTTCGCACTAAAATTCAAACTTATTATATTCTGTTAGCTTAATGTGAAACAAACACGCCGTAGTAGTTTCATTGTTGGTACTCCTGGTTCCCGCCTGTGAGACCCAGGCAAGTTCAGACATGTTCAGTATCGCCTAATGCTGCAATGGAGGTAATACGCGAGGAACAATATGCGGCTTTGAATTTCTGCTTTCGTCTCAACAAATCGTTAGCTGAGGCCTATACAATGTTACAGGAGGCCTATGGAGAGTCTGTTCTTCCCTACAGCACAGCTCGAAGGTGGTTTAAAATGTTTAAACAAGAGAGACAATCAATTTCAAAGGAAGGTAGATCGGTGCTCCAGTTACTGCTCTTACGGAACAAAACATCAACTCTGCTGCTGCCATTGTGAGAGAGGATCGACGAATTACCTTAAGATCACTTTCTGAAATACTGAACATTTCATTGGGTGTCACCCACACGTTGGTGACAGAAACATTACACATGAGACGTGTTTGTGCGCGATGGGTTCCAAGACTGTTGATTCCCGAACAAAAGGATATTCACATTAGAGGAAGATCCGGAGTTTCTTTCGAACGTAATGACTGCTGATGAAACTTAGTTACATCATTTTGATCCTGAGAGCAAACAGCAAAGATCAGTGTGGAAATCTCCTTCATCACCAACTCTCCAAAAAGCAAAAGTGTTTGCTTCTGCTGGGAAAGTTATAGTCATCTCATTCTTTGATATTCATGGAATGGTTTATCAGCATGTTGTACCTGCACACACATCAGTAACTGGACAATACTACAGGGATGGCCTGAAAACATTGCAAGTCCATATCAGGCGCAAAAGACCACATTTCCGTGAAGCAGGCTGGATGCTGCACCACGATAATGCGCGGCCGCATATTGCCAATGTTGTTGCTGTATATCTTGCAAAAATCAACGTGAAGTACATCCCTCACGCTCCCTATAGTCCGGATTTAGCCCCATGTGTCTTTTTTCTATTCCCTAACTTGAAGAAACGCCTTCGTGGGAGGCATTATCCATCATCAGAAGCAGTGGTGAAGGCTGCGGAGGCGATTTTGAAGGATCTCTCAAAAAATGGTTTCCAGCATGTCTTCGAAGACTGGCAGAAACGCTGGGACAAGTGCATCGCATTCAGGGGAGAGTATTTTGAGAAGGAGCATCAAAGGTAGTAAAGGTACGTTGTCAAAAATAAAAATTGTGATCATTATTTATTGAACAGCCCTCGTACCTGCAGATTTTTGTCAAACACCATCATTATTCTTAAACCTAAGTACGTTGTATTTTTCGCGTTGGATAATACCTCTGTACTTAGTAACCAGTTTTACAATTAACGCTGCTCGAACGGCGAAACATTTAGTTCCGCTGCATCTAGATTGTAAGTTGACATCGCTCGTCTAACCTCAATCAATTAGCAACATCGCGTTAATTACCTATGGAGGTAGTTGGCACAGCAGACAAACGTGCATCGGAGCGTGTTCAGCTCGGTCACTGCCTTCTCGAAAGGCACCATTTGCAGTTGTCTTTAATGTAAAGGTGATGTTAACTAACATACGTGATTTAACATTCTGTTAAATTTTAACAATATTTTAACAAAGCTGACCTAAGCAGTAGATATTTATAAAATCAGTTAGTGCAACTAAGGGATCACTAAATATAATTAATTTGAGGTTTTAGCAGCAAAGAGATGACGTGAGGCAATAACGCATTCTTATTGTCATGACGTCACAGTCTATCCTGTTGCTACTAGCAGAAACTCCAAGGAAAATGTTTAAGGAACATCTTAAGAGAAGCAGAAGGTTATGTACATTTAGAAAATATCCGCTAAGGCGTTAGAGGAATATATGACCAGTGAAAAAATACTTCAAGAAAGAAATGTAGGAGCATTTCAATCTACGTGAAAAGAATATTACTTAAGAGATCGTCAGAGGGAAATAGGACGAAGAGAAACTGAAGATATTGATTACAAAGGTGAACTTCATTTTTAACTTCATTAATTTTTAAATCAAATTACACAAAACAATTTACAAATTTTGCAGATACCGGGGCTGTTCAATAAAGAATGATCACAGTTTTTTTGGACAACATACCTTTACTCATCCTTATAATTTTGATGGTCCTTCTCAAAATAGTCTCCCCTGAATGCGATCCGCTTGTCCCAGCGTTTCTGCCAGTCTTCATAGACATGCTGGGAGCCATTTTTGAGAGATCCTTCAAAATCGCCTCCGCAGCCTTCACCACTGCTTCTGATGATGGATAACGCCTCCCACAAATGCGTTTCTTCAAGTTAGGGAACAGAAAAAGGTCACATGGGGCTAAATCCGGACTATAGGGAGGGTGAGGGACGCACTTCACGTTGATTTTTACAAGATATTCAACAACATTAGCAATATGCGGCCGCGCATTTTCGTGGTGCAGCATCCAGCCTGCCTCACGGAAATGTGGTCTTTTGCGCCTGATATGGACTTGCAATGTTTTCAGGATATCCCTGTAGTGTTGTCCACTTACTGATGTGTGTGCAGGTACAACATGCTGATAAACCATTTCATGAATATCAAAGCATGAAATGACCATAACTTTCCCAGCAGAAGCAACCACTTTTGCTTTTTGGCGGTTGGTGATGAAGGAGATTTCCACACTGAGCTTTGCTGTTTGTTCTCAGGATCAAAATGATGTAGCCAAGTTTCAGTGATTACGTTCGAAAGAAACTCCGGATCTCCCTCTACTGTGAATGTCCTTTTGTTCGGGAATCAACAGCCTTGGAACCCATCGCGCACAAACACGTCTCATGTGTAATTTAGTCACCAACGTTTGGGTGGCACCCAATGAAATATTCAGTATTTCAGAATGTGACCTTAAGGTAATTCGTCGATCCTCTCTCACAATGGCAGCAGCAGTGTTGATGTTTTCTTCCTTAAGAGCAGTAACTGTAGCACCGGGTCCACCTTCCTTTGAAATTGATTGCCTCCCCTCTTTAAACATTTTAAACTACCTTCGAGCTGTGCTTTAGGGAAGAACAGACTCTCCATAGGCCTCCTGTAACATTGTATATGCCTAAACTGAATATTTGTTAAGACGAAAGCAGAATTTCAAAGCCGCATATTGTTGCTCGCGTGTTACCTCCATTGCAGCGGTAGGCGATACTGAACATGTGTGAACTTGCCTGGTTCTCACAGGCGGGAAACAGGAGTACCAACAATGAAAGTACTACGGCGTGTTTGTTTCACATTAAGCTGAGAGAATATAATAAGATTGAATTTTATTGCGAAAAATTATGACCGTAAAAAATTATGATCATTCTTTATTGAACAGCCGTCGTATAATCTAATTGCTACCTTAACGAACTAACTAAACCTACAGATTAATGGATTCCAGTAACCTTACAAATCTACTCATCTAATCTATCTAAAGCAGTCTTTCTTCTACTTTACTTCTACATCAACAATATAAATCAAATCTACATTTCTACTATAGCTTTAATAACTATAACAAACTACGAAAGACTGTTTTCTACAATTTTAAAATTCCCTCTTCTGCAACTGGTATCCAAAGCTTCCTCCTACTGGTATACGTCTCCTAAAGGGACTGGTATCATTAGATGGAGATGGTTCGTCAGTTCCAGATACCCGGGTTGTCATCTTTCCTCTTCTGCATAATCAGTTGTGTCTGTACGCTCTGATACTCTCCAGGTATCTCCTCTGGTGCTCCTGTAATTCTCCCTCTTTCTATGATTTCTGCTTTTCTTTCCGATATCCATAACTGGCGTCTTCTGTTTATCGGTGCTGCGTCTTAAATCAGGTCTTCAAGTCTGGTAATCTGTATCTTCAGTTTCTCTTGCTCCTATTTCTCTCCGACGATCTCTGAAGTAATATTCTTTTCTCGTGGGTTGAAATGGTCCTACATTTCTTTCTTGAAGTATTTTGTCGCGGGTCGTATACTCTTCTAACGCCTTAGCGGATATTATCTAAATGCACATAATCTTCTGCATCTCTTAAGATGTTCCATAAACATTTTCCTTGGTCCAGAGGTCCAGAGGTAGTCCTATTCGGACGATGCTATTTTTCTTTTTCCCCGTCCGGGTGTCTTATGGCGCAGTACCTAGCTGCTTTGCGGCTTAATCTGTGAAATGAGCTAATTGGTTTCATGTTCTGCTGGGGTGTTTGAATTTGTGGGCATTTGGAATGGGATGCCCTTGTTTGAGTCTCGTAGGCAACTGCACTTAATCGTTCCCCCGTTTTGGGAGACATGATTTAATTTTTTGCGTAGCGCTTGATCCATCAGGCGTAAAAATTGGTCCCAGAGACATCTGGGGTTTCTCTTGGGTTAACCAAAGGGCCCCAAGACGTCTGAAGGACGGCAAGCGTCTTTGATCCCTCTGGTCATACCTTCCCAGGGAGTTCACTAAAGGGTTGGGGTGAATTTGGATTTTGTCGTACATTGATCGTGCCCTCTCGCGAATGACATCGACAATGTACGGGATCTGGGAGTGCTCATGTAGGATATGAGCAGGGAATCTCCAGCCTGTATCGTAGATGATGCGGAGTGCCTTGTTCTGCAGCCTCTGGAGCCTGACGAAAGTGGTATTAGCCACTGTTTCCCAGATCTCACAGCCGTACAGAATCATAGGCGGAATGATCGCCCGATACAGCGGGAGTTTGAGTCGGATGGGCATTGTTGATCTGAAAATAGGGTATAGGCTCCGGAGTGCGACGTGCCCCAGCTGGACCTTGCCCTTGACGTGCGGAACGTAGGTTAACTTACGGTCCAGCGTCACTCCGAGATACTTCGCCGTTTGCACCCATGGGATTCGACGGCGCCGTAAAACGAAGTTCTGCTGCAACCGCTTGGCTCTGGTTTTCGCCAGCAGTATTGCAGAGCTCTTCTCCGGGTTAACTGCCATTCGCCATTTTGCGCTCGATTCGCCAGTGGCCCGGAGCTGGGTTTAGATTTGCCGGAAGCTGTACCGTGTATTCCTATTGACTGCGAAGATCATGAGATCATCCTCATACTGACATGTTTGGGAGTTGTGGTGCGTTGGAATGTCGGCCATGTAAGCTGCGAAGAGTGCCGGCGACAGAACGCTGCCTTCCGGCACTCCAGCGCCAATGGGCCGCTCTGTGGACAATGCCCCCACCACCTTTACTCGGAAGCTTCGGTTTCCGAGGAAACCGGCTACCAAGGAAGTGTAGTTTCCTTCGACCGTCTTCTACTCCTCCACTATATTTATTGCACTCAAAAATAGCATGTTCAGGCGAATCTAAATATTTACATTGCTCACATAAATCTGAGTTCTTCTTCCCTATTCTTTTTAAATGTACATTATATGGGCCATGTCCTGTAACCAATTAAAAAAATCCTTTTCTTGCTTTTATTTGTTCCAATCTTAGCCTCTGTTTAACGTCCGGGAAATAACTCATGTATTCTTCCTACGTGTGCATTATACAACTCTTTTTGCCATTCCTTTAATAAATAATTTTTCACTTCTTTCTTATTATTACATCTTTTTCCCATCATTTTAAAAACATTCCCATATTCTTCCTTCTTTAGCCAGCAAGTTGCACCCCTTAAGGGGGGACGTATGCAAATATTCAGGGTCTTACATAAATAGCCATAACATCCAAAGTTTTCAAGTTAGAGAAGTGAAACTTAGTATACTCATTTAAGATAATACACTTAATATGCACAATTTTTTTCATAATTTTCCATTGTTTACAACTAATGCTACATATTTTTTCTATATGCAGAGATATTTACAAACTTAAGCCCATTTTTTTTTTTTTTTTTTTCAAAATTCACATATTCTATCTTTCTGAAATTTGGTATGTCATTTTAGAACACACTAAAAATGAATTTGTTGGATTTAGATTTCTTATTGAAGCTGTATAGAATTAAAAAAAATGTTAATCATATACATCCTTTAAAAGTTAAAATATTTTCATATATTTTGTATCATCACATTTCATCTGGAGCTTAATCTTAAATTCTAGAACCAACAAAAAGTTCATTATGGCATAAGAAAGTTGTGTGATAAATTGCATCACTGTAGATGAAGTAGTTTGAGAGAAAAATGGGTTGAAGTTGTAGAAAATGCAAGTTACGGGGAAAGGCAATTAAAAATACAATAAGTATCATTCAGTTTGCCTTTTAATTTTAAGTCAGAACTTCCCATATCCATAGTCTGTATCCTCATTCTGGTCTTCTTTAGCCTTTCTTTTTAAATTCCTCTCCTGTCTTGCTTCTTTCTGCATTAATTTCATAGCTCTTTCTGCACCAGCGATGCGAATGTTGTCGATACTCCATGAACACACCAGGTTGATACCCTAACTGATGCATAACTTTCTCTCTGCCAACATTCCCATCATTAAACACTATTGCAGCATCAAATGTAGCAATTTTCACCACTATGGAAGACACAAATGATGTTTTGGGACACCTTTTCCATATCAAACTGTTGAGGCTTTCATTTGGGTTTTGTGTCTCTCCATAGAGACATTTGTTTAGCAAGTCTGGGTGTGCTAAGAATTGGTAGGTGGGCTTTATAGATTCCAAGACAGCTGAGTGAAGACTATGTGTTGCTACTATGCTACTATGCAACACTAGGGCATTTAATTTTTTAAAGGTACATACAGACCACGTACAGTCATAATATTTTGGTGTTTGATAGCTAACACTATATACTATTTTGCAAAATAATAAAAAAAATTATATTTTTTGAACATTTTCTCGTAGGTCCCCCCTTAATCTAATTATATAGTCAATAGGCCAAACTCCCGCTACCATTAGTAGGGCCAAAGTAGATGTTCTGAGTTTTTCGGGTTAAATTTGCACAGGATTTGAACCTATTTGTCCGTCTTCTTGCGCCATATCCTATTATACCTATTACAAAACTCATATGATATATCCTTGTTGCTTGTATTTGTTCCGAATTTGTCATGTGGCTAATTATTATGAATCACTTTTCAATTAGCATTCAGTTTAGGTGTGTGTGTTAGTCAACAGATGAACTGCTGTACGCATAAAGTGATCCTATGCATCCATATATGTATATATAATAAAGCCTTAACCGAACTTTCTAGTTTTGGATGAATAATTTATTCTAGCCCTCTATAATAGGCTGCCTTGAACTCAAAAATGTGCGTGTGTGTGCGTTAATCCTTTATTTATCCACATGTCCCATTACATTAGTAATACAGTGTGATTCATATAAACCTGAACCATTTAAATAGGCCATAACCTTTGAACTAATAGTAGGACACACATGCGACTTTGGAAGAATATAATATACAATTTAGAGATTACATTACGCTATTTACATCTCAGAGAAAATATTGGAAGTGTCCTCCACCATACATCGAAAGGAATATGCCGATCTCGCCTTTGCTTCAAGTATTAATAACTTTGCGACTTTATAATTCACTGAATTATGTAGATAATACACTGTCCACCTCCCGTCTTGAAAGTTTCAAGTCACTCGTTACTTGTTCTTCGCTCCTCGTTTTAAATTTACGTAATACTGAGTTAGAACATGCATCGAAAGGAATATGCCGATCTCGCCTTTGCTTCAAGTATTAATAACTTTGCTATTTTATAATTCACTGAATTATGTGGATAAAACACTGTCCACCTCCCGTCTTGAAACGTTCAAGTCACTCGTCACTTGTCCTTCGCTCCTCGTTTTAAATTTACGTAATAATGAGTTAGAACATGCATCGAAAGGAATATGCCGATCTCGCCTTTGCTTCAAGTATTAATAACTTTGCTATTTTATAATTCACTGAATTATGTGGATAAAACACTGTCCACCTCCCGTCTTGAAACGTTCAAGTCACTCGTCACTTGTCCTTCGCTCCTCGTTTTAAATTTACGTAATACTGAGAACATACATCGAAAGGAATATGCCGATCTCGCCTTTGCTTCAAGTATTAATAACTTTGTGATTTTATAATTAACTGAATTATGTGGATAATAATACACTGTCCACCTCCCGTCTTTAAACGTTCAAGTCACTCGTCACTTGTCCTTCGCTCCTCGTTTTAAATTTATGTAATACTGAGTTAGAACATGCATCGAAAGGAATATGCCGATTTCGCCTTTGCTTCAAGTATTAATAACTTTGCTATTTTATAATTCACTGAATTATGTGGATAATACACTGTCCACCTCCCGTCTTGAAACGTTCAAGTCACTCGTCACTTGTCCTTCGCTCCTCGTTTTAAATTTACGTAATACTGAGTTAGAACATGCATCGAAAGGAATATGCCGATCTCGCCTTTGCTTCAAGTATTAATAACCTTGCGATTTTATAATTCACTGAATTATGTGGATAATACATTGTCCACCTCCCGTCTTGAAACGTTCACGTCACTTGTCCTTCTTCACTGCTCGTTTTAAATTTACGTAATACTGAAAGATGTTTCGTGTTTCTAGTGATGACACATGCATTTGAATTCCTTTCCAGTTTTTTCCCACGTAACATCTTTCTCTTTTACATTTACCGCATCCGTCCTCCTATTTTCCACGATACCCTTACACTTCGTCACCAATCCAATTAACAATTCTTTCTCCATCGATGAGAAATTTGTTTCACGGCTTTTGTTTACGATTTTTTCTATCCGCCATTTTTAGCTGTATGGACGAAAATGAAAACAAAAGCGCATCGCAGTACGTTCAGAAAATAATACGACTCATCCACAGCCTTCTATAGCTGTAATATTTACAAGTTTCTTGGCGTTAACACAGGTTTGTTTACATTTTCAGAAAACAGGTTAGTGAAATGCAAGAAATGTAACAGTTTTGTTAGCGCTGTGACAATTGTTACGTTAGTTAACGTCCATTTTAACATCTGTTGGTGAACTCGGGCATTAAGGTGGCAGTTATTCTGCAAGCAGAGAGCGAGGACTGATAAGACGCCGTGCTGGCGAAGGTTCATTCAGATAAAAATAAACGCCTGGTTGGATTATTAGACAGGTTTTTTCCGCAGACAGGTCGATATCGGACAGCCGCGTGACCAACCAGACGTTGCTCATGTTCTGAACAATAGTTTCCTCACGGAAGTGCTTAGGTAGCGTTACGTTTCACAAATGCACCAATACTAAATACCTCTTCAAACATGTTTGTTCATTTTGGACAGAAAACTAAAGCAAAGAGATGGCGTAAGATGATACGGAGAGGTTCATTTTACTCCTAAAACCACATAAATTCAAATTAAATGCTAAAAATGACTTTAAGGACATTTTTCGACCATAGTATTTGAAACTTTATCCTGCCTGTGTATAGACTATATCTTTATAATTTGAAACATGCATCAGAGTTGAATTTTAGCATTAATATCTTACCAAGATTTTTCTTCCTTTATTATTATTATTATTATTATTATTATTATTATTATTATTATTATTATTATTATTGTTATTATTATTATTATTATTATTATTATTATTATTATTATTATTATTATTATTATTATTATTATTATTATTATTATTATTATTATTATTATTATTATTATTATTATTATTATTATTATTATTATTATTATTATTATTATTATTATTATTATTATTATTATTATTATTATTATTATTATTATTATTATTATTATTATTATTATTATTATTATTATTATTATTATTATTATTATTATTATTATTATTATTATTATTATTATTATTATTATTATTATTTTTTTTTTTAAATTATATCCCAAGTTTTTAGTGAGTATTCACGTTTTGAAGTCCCATTAATCTAAAGTTAATTTATTTACAAGATATTTGTGTGTAAAATTGATGTTTCATTTTATTTATGGATGCCATTAAACTCTTGTTTTTAAATTTACGTTACCCAACGTTGTCATATCGGACTATGAATGAAATGATGCTCAAATGACTCCAGGGTCCATAGAGCTTAGAGTTACCAGACATTCATCTTTCACTATAAGGGAGAACCTCCAACGTTAAGTCATATCGGACGGTGAATGAAATGATGCTCAAATGAGTCCATAGCCCATAGATCTTAGAGTTACAATTCATCTTTCAGGATAAGAGAAATCCTCCAACGTTAAGTCATGTCGTACAATGAATGAATTGGTGTTCAAAGGAGTACAGGGTACATAGAGCTTGCAGTTACCAGACATTGAGAAAACCTCCAACGTTAAGTTGTATCGGACGATGAATGAAATGATGTTCAAATGAGCCCACGGTCTATAGAGCTTAGAGTTATCAGAAATTCATCTTTCAGAATAAGGGAAAACCTCCAACGTTAAGTCATATCGGACGAAGAATGACATTATGTTCAAATGAGTACTGGATACAGAGAGCTTAGAGTTACCAAACATTCCTCTTTCAGGATAAGAGAAAACCTCCAACGTTAAGTCATATCGGACGAAGAATGAAATGATGCTCAAATAACTCCAGGATCCATAGAGCTTAGAGTTGCGTTACTAGACATTCATCTTTCAGAATAGGGGAAAACCTCCAATGTTAACTCATAACGAACAATGAATGGAATATTGCTCAAATGAGTCCATAGGCCATAGAGCTTAGATTTGCCATTCACCTTTCAGGATAAGGGAAATCCTCCAACGTTAAGTCATATCGGACGAAGAATGAAATGATGCTCAAATGAGTCCAGGATCCATAGAGCTTTGAGTGACCAGACATCTTTCAGGATAAGGGAAATCCTCCAACGTTAAGTCATACCGGACGGTGAATGAAATGATGCTCAATTGAGTCCAGGGTGCATAGAGTTATAGTTACCAGACATTCATCTTTCAGGATGAGGGATAAACTCCAACGTTGTCATATCAGACGGTGAATGAAATGATGCTCAAATGTCCCCATGGTCCATAGAGCTTAGAGTTAAGACATTCATCTTTCAGGGTGAGGGAAAAGCTCCAACGTTGTCATATCGGACGGTGAATGAAATGATGTTCAAATGTCCCCATGGTCCATAGAGCTTAGACTTAAGACATTCATCTTTCAGAGTGAGGGAAAAGCTCCAACGTTGTCATATCGGACGGTGAATGAAATGATGCTCAAATGTTCACATGGTCCATAGAGCATAGAGTTACCAGACATTCATCTTTCAGGGTGGGGGAAAAGCTCCAACGTTAAGTCATATCGGACGATGAATAAAATGATGCTCAAATGAGTCCATGGCCTATTAAGCTTAGAATTACCATTCGGGGAAAAACCTTATCCAGATAAATCACCCTGGATTCGAACACGGGACCTCTTGAACGTGAGGCAGACACGCTACCGGGTACACTAGAAGTGCGCGCCACCTGCGTGTGTGTATCTCAGAAACGAAAAGCCGATTAAATACCAAACTTGGTATTGTAAGTCCGGCATCTTGCATATCTGTCACACGATTTAAAAAAAAAAAATCCCCAAACTTCCCTTGTCATGAAAATGTTTTTGAAATGTGGATTTTCTCATAAATGGCTCTAATTATTAGCCTAAAATACCCTGTATACCATATTTTCATGACTAATGAAATATATATTGAATTTTCTGAGAATGTTCTTAAAAGTCCTCTCCATTCCAGATTACTTTTTCTTAATTAATAAACTGTGAGTAAAATATAAAACCTTACGGCACAAAAAAGTTTAGACTCGATAAATCACACGTTGTTGTCTTTTTTTTTTTTTTTTTTGTAGTTAACAGATATATTTTGAAGATATTCCTTGTTTTTTGTCTGAATTCTCCAGTACTTATATTTTCCTCTACTGCGAAGTGTTTATTTGCTTTTTATTTCTTAGGCCATGCAAAGAGAACGACCAGCTCTTAAGGAGATTGGACTATCCCTTAGAGCGTACTGTATTCCCCTATTCCCTTGCACTTATTACTCGCACACTTTATCTTCAGCCCTGCCATCTGGTGGTGCGAACGTCCGCGTCAAAAAGGCGTGTGCTTTGCTAAAACAGCTGAGCATCGCCATTTCCACTGTACCGTGTTAGATTTGTTGCGGCTCTTTTGCGTTATCATAGTTTACTTTTATGTTTAGCCAACAGAGTAACCAAAAACTTGAAGCAGATTCAGAAACATCTGCATCAACATAATTCCATAGTAGCCTTTTATTTCAGCTGTTGATTAACCTGAAAAAAGTTGCCAAAACAAATAATGGTATTTTATTATATAATTTAAATTACAAAGAGACTGAAAAATGCAGTTGACGCCGTTGACAACAGCGTGGCGAGGCGTGACTTTCAAAGCTAGGGAATCTCAAAATAATAATTTTCATTAAGACAATAATAACTTAAAGAATTAAGGCTACTCTTCACTACTCTTTCTATTGCACAGTCTCACGTAGGCCCTTCTTGCATTGCAAGACTTCTCACACTGAAAGCATATTCCTGCTTCCCCTCTCCACTCAGAGGTTCCAATTTTTCCTAGAGCTGGCTCACACTGCTTTAACTGTTAGCCTACAATAGAAAAGCATGCAGTTTATACACTTTTTCCTATAACTTAAAACTTCACAAGAATTTCCTATTTGTCACCATTAAAAGCCAATGCTATTGAAATATATTGTGATCCATATAACTCTGAACCATTTCAATATGCCATAACTTTTGAACCAATAATAGGACACACGTGCAACTTTGGGAGAATATAATACACAATTTGGAGATTACATTACACTATTTACATCTCAGAGAAAATGTTGGAAGTGTCCTCCACCAGCATCTATACATATTTGCACTCGTCTCACCATATTCTCTGAAGTTTTACAGAGAGTATCCTCGCCAATGTTACTTATTTCGGTTCAATTGGGTTCATTGAGAACATCAATTGTGCGTGCCCTATTCTTGTACACTCTATTTTAGATACTCCCACAAGAAAACAATGCTGGGAGGTAAAGGGATCTGGGAGGCCACAGAGCTTTTGAGATTATTCGATTATCAAAGAAACTGGTTACATGTTCCATGGTGTCATTTGATTTATGGAAAGTAGCTCCATCTTGCTGGAAATAATCTTCTCTCAATTCGATATCATCCAGCTGCTCCACAAATGTCTTGAAGATACCCATATAAACTTCAGTGTCTACAGTCGTGTCAAAGATAATGGAACCAACGATCCATAGATGCTGGTGGAGGACACTTCCAACATTTTCTCTGAGATGTAATCTCACAGGTGCTCGAAACAGATGTGAGAATTATAGGGGAATAAGTATTTTAAACACAGGATATAAATTATATGCAAGAATCTTAAGTAAAAGGTTACAAACCATTACGGATGTTCTACTTTTAGAAGAACAAAATGGTTTTAGAAAAGGACAATCCTGTACAGATGCTACCTTTACAGTTAAGCAGGCAATAGAAAAAAGAAGAGAATTTAATCTGGAAACACATATAGCTTTTACTGATTATGAAAAAGCGTTTGATCGTGTAAATAGGAAAAAATTGTGGGAAATCATGACTCGAAGAGGCTACCCAAATCATCACATTAAAGTTCTAAAATCTATATATAAGAATACAACAATCAGCATACATATTAGAAATGGAATGTATAGTAAATGGCTAGATACAAATCAAGGTGTAAGACAGGGTTGCAGTTTGTCTCCTATCTTATTCATAATTTATATAGATGATCTGATTAGAGATTGGATGTTGAAGATTAACGGAGGCATTCATCTTGCACCAAATTTTACTCTTAAGACGATGCTATTTGCGGATGACCAAATAATTATAAGTAAAACTGAAGACGAGCTGCAAAGAGCAGTATATATTTTACAGAAGTTATGTAAGAATAATAATTTCAAAATTTCCACAAATAAAACAAAAACAATGGCGTTTCGAGGTAAAGACACTGTTAGAACCAAAATAGTAATTGATGATATTATCTTAGAGCAAGTTACGGGTTTTAAATATTTGGGAACATATGTCAATTATTAATATGAAAATGATTTTAAAAATAAATTACCAATGTTTCAACAAATATGCGGCATAATAAATAGAAGCCTAAAAACTAAAACCAGAAAAGAAACACGGATGAAATTTTATAAAGTAATGGCTGTGCCTGCTTTTCATTTTGGTTCTGAAACATGGACGTTAACAAAAGCAGACAAAAACAAGATACAGGCTGCCGAAATGAGATTTTTAAGAGCAGTAAAGGGATGTACTCTTTCAGATAAAATCCCAAATGAAAAAATAAGAGAAGATTTAGAAATAAGTTCTTTAGAGGAAAAAGTAATAAATTATAGAAATGAATGGAGAGAGCATATTGAGAGAATGCTGAGAGATAGGATCCCAAGAAGAGTTATAAACTATAAACCTAGAGGATAGAGACATCCGGGAAGACCACGAAAACGATGGTCAGATATGTTTTAAGCCGGAACAGGCAGCATTGCCTAGCCCTTGGAGTGAAGAAGAAGAAAAAGATGTAATCTCCCAATTGTGTATTATATTCTCCCAAAGTTGCACGTCTGACCTATTATTGGTTCAAAACTTATGGCCTATTGAAATGGTTCAGATTTATATAGATCACACTATATACTTAGTTGTATTTAAAAGCGCCACTTAAAAGTTAACTTTTCGTCACACGCTACAGAGACTTTACATGACAAAGTCTGTCAGAGATTCCTAACTATCGAACAGTCGCGAATCCTACGAATCATGGTTTTCAAGATTACGAATGCGTAAATACAGTAATATTCAGTATTGAATGAGCTCGCAGAAGTGATTCGAATCTAAACAGCTGTCCGCAGCACCGCGGATGTTCGTGAGTAAATATTGAGAGTATATACAGAGCAAATAAAATATTGTTTGGTATGAATTTTCTTGTTTTTCTTCTCTTTCTCCTGAAATCATTGGGGAAGCGCGATTCCAGGCCCACTAACAACAACGTCATTTGAAAGCTTAAGATAACGTTTAATATGAAGTAAATAAATAGGGGAATAACCGTTTATAAGAATAGTTTGTATTACAGTAGAGAAAGTAATATGAGTCCCGTATGTACATCATATTAATTGTTACATATTACGACTTAATTCATGCAGCAGCAAAATGTGAGCTGCGAGTTATCGACGTTTGTTGCGATAGTCTTTTTTTATCCACCACCCACACATACCATCATGCGTGGGAAGTTGAAATTCCAGCACCCGAGCCTTTTGAGTTTTTACCACGATGTGAATAAAATACGAAGGCTGTTCAATAAAGAATGATCATAATTTTTCGCACTAAATTCAATCTTATTTTATTCTGTTAGCTTAATGTGAAACAAGCACGCCGTAGTAGTTTCATTGTTGGTACTCCTGATTCCCGCCTGTGAGAACCAGGCAAGTTCAGACATGTTCAGTATCGCCTACCGCTGCAATGGAGGTAGCACGCGAGGAACAATATACAGCTTTGAAATTCTGCTTTCGTCTCAACAAATCTTCAGTTGAGGCCTATACAATGTTACAGGAGGCCTATGGAGAGTCTGTTCTTCCCTACAGCACAGCTCGAAGGTGGTTTAAAATGTTTAAAGAGGGGAGACAATCAATTTCAAAGGAAGGTGGACGAGGTGCTCCAGTTACGGCTCTTACGGAAGAAAACATCAACACTGCTGCTGCCATTGTGAGAGAGGATCGACGAATTACCGTAAGATCACTTTCTCAAATACTGAACATTTCATTGGGTGCCACCCACACGTTGATGACAGAAACATTACACATGAGACGTGTTTGTGTACGATAGGTTCCAAGACTGTTGATTTCCGAACAAAAGGACATTCGCATGCAGGTCTGCATGCAGTTAAAGTTGATGTAATCACTGCTGATGAAACTTGACTATTTATATTTCAGGATATTATATTTTTGCCTGAGAGTTCAAAGTTGCCCAACCGCGGAGAAATACTCGATAATTGCCAGTACAGAAGGGCGATGAATCTACCGGAACGTACTTCAGTGTAATTTGATACTCCAACCGTTTTTTAACTTGTGGATGTATACGCTTGTTTTTCCAAACGTTAACCCTTTGTTTCGTGACATGGCGGTACACTATATCCAGTGCCGAAGTTGGCAAACTTGAGCCGGCTCAGGTTTCCCCCTCCGGATCGGATTTCTTCCGGCCCGATGCGCTGTTTGTCCAACCTGTAAACAGCAGTATGAGGGGTGAAGTGCTATGCACTCAGCCGAGTGACGATCACTGTGATCGCCAAGGTTTCCTCTTGCTCACACCACTCATACGGATTAATGAACAGGAGGTGCTGAACTCTGCGTCCTTTTCAAAGTCTTCCAACCTTAGAAGAACTTACCGGATCGGTGGCCCTGAGGTTTCAGAGACAGCATAAACGCCTTTCTCTACGTATGTATTATGACTTAGTTTTCGTTGTTATCATACTGTCTACGTAAAGTCTGTTTAGTTAACTCATGTGCAGTCGGCCGCTGCCTTTGACGAACCCTTATAATCGTTTTACAACCCTGGCCCCCCTCCTCGCAGATCTTTCTGCAAGTTTGCCACCTTTCTCGATACGTCATGGGTATCGTACGAGGTTTCGTCTAAAGAAATTATCTTATGTCCATGACTGCGAAACTTTCTTAGTTTTGACGATATATATCACCAAGCTACAGTTCTACTGGATTCCATAATAACCCTTAAATTATTCAGTGCGGTATTTGAAACCCAGATCCTTTAGGAGGCCGCGCAAAGTACAGTGCCCATAAGGAAAATCACAAATTTCTTGCAAATGTGCAACCAATTCGTCTAAGGTGGGCGCTCTCCCTTTTGCAGAGAATCTATAAATTTCTCGACGAATTAAATCGCATGTGAAATTATCTACTTTAGAGAAACGTTTCCTTTTGCTTTCACACGTGATCGGCGTCTTTGGTATTCCTTTCGTCACAATATTTCTTACTGTATTTCTGTGAATACCCAGAATTTATCATCAGGTTCATTGCATAACCCCTTACCAAGATTATTTGTCAGCTAATATTTATATGTGTTCAAAACAAGCGCTTGAATTTGCTTAGAAACAGTTCCCGTTATAACTTTGTTTTTTGAGGCTTTTCCAGTAATATAACTCGGCACAGTTATTCACACTATTGTCTTCACTTTGATTATTTTTCACTTGACTGAAAGTTATCTACTACTTCATTTGCATTTATCACTGCATTTCCCTCCCACGGTCTCCACATCGTGACACACAACGAATTTCTGCACGTAATGAAACAGATCAACTAGCAGTTGGAATTTTGCCAACTGAGACTCCACGTGGAGTAGACATGTGACTGTCATTTCGAGAAAATCAGGGTTGCTATTGGTCCTCAACGACAGTGTTCCATTTCTGAAGTGTGGAGATAGATTTATGACGGTCATTAGTGGGCGGGAGGCTCAGGTTCCTTTGACTCTGAACTGCACACGCGTTAACTAAACAGACTTTACCACAAGAATTCAAGCGGGTCCTGAAGAGGGAGAGGGGCCCTAACTGTTTATCTGCTCTGCTAGTGGATCTGTTTACTACGAAATGAGTGTATGAGAGTGCATATGAGTCACCCTTGCTGCCAGATCTATACTGGTCGCCAATCTAGAAAGTGATTGACATTTCGTACGGAGAGGCGACGTTGCCGCTTATTGCTGCCACGTGGAGAGCGCGATAGCATTACGCGTACGAAGGTGATTCAGTTGCGACTGCAATTGGTATTTTATTATTATCATTATTTATAATACTGTACACAAAGACAACAGAAAAGTCGTGGATCTACATGCAAACGCTAGAACATGCAAGAACATATCAATGTAAAGATAATCGTAACAAAAGAGGCATACCTGTGACATTTTGATGCTTATTGAAGTGGGAAAATGCCACTTACATAATTTTTTTCCAGGAGTTTCTAATTTATACCCCAATGACTTTCTTCTGTAAAATACTTTTCTTTCCCAATCTTAACCTTAATGCCCTTACTGATACCTACAGCACGTGAAGTCCTATCAAGCACTTAGAGAATGGAATACTAGACTCCCCTTTCAATTTCTCTTCTTCGAAGTATTCTCTCACAGAGCATATATCCTTTAATTGGAATGCCTTTACCAAACACAGTTTTCTTTGGTTCCCGAGCACGTTCAGGTTTTCGCTTCTCACTATATTTAGACATAATTAAACATTCATTAAGCACAATTGCAAATGATCACAACACGCGCACAGATACACGGACTCACACACACGTAAACCAAGGCAAATTGCCACAAATAAAATGCAAAGTAACTTGCCAGTACAGGATCTCTAACTGTGAGGGCATTCTGTTTATGCAGCGTTATCAGAAGAGAAATAAAAGCCTAGGTACTGTATATACTGCAGCGTTTGCGTAACTCGCTTGACCGCAAGTCATGCTGAGCACGTGTTAGAGTATCGGCAACCAAGGTTTAGCGTCTAACATTGTCATGGAAACGTACAACAAAAACAACTGTACAACGAGGTCTGCCCGAAAGTCCGAAGATTCCAGTCTCTACCAATCCGGGAGCGATGGAAAGCTCCGGGGTTCTTTCCTTGGGGCAATGCCTTGAGTCTAAAAAACGCCCCCCCCCCCCCCATTCAAGACGATTGGAAGTGGATACGCCACTTACGCGCGTCAACCCCGCAGGGAAGACTACCGAGAACCTCGGTGGGGCCGCCTGGTGATCCAGCACACCTTCTACTAGCTCTGCAGTGCCAGTGCCCGGGACTTCTTAGGCAACCCTCACCCCCTCCGGGCGACCGAGGCCTGGCCGGAGGTACCCGATCTCCCGCGGGTGTCGGGAACACACTGCCCCCTTGAGCCCAAACCAATCCGAACAACTCCCAATCAGGAAGGGGCGCGAATGTTCGGCCCGAGGTTCCTCTAGTAACGTCAGAGATACCACGAGTGGTAAGGGTCCGCAGCACCCGCACCACAGCAGCTGATAGGAACAGATCCCCTCCCATACGGGATTTACAACAAAAACAAGAATTAAAAGCATCACCAGAAGAATAACCAGCACTTGTGTCACAAAGTACACTGGCTTATATAGTGCTGGGGTTTTCCCTCACCGCCATGAGGCAATGCACATATCCGTTGTCACTTCAAGACAGGTGGTCCCTTGAAGCCAAGTAAACCCCCTCAGCATGAAGGTGTAACTGCAGCCATGCTCCAACACCTCCGAAAGGCCGTGATCCATCTGCATGTCTGCATCTCCGCCACTTCCCCACATGTTGGAACGAGGTCCTTGTAGAAACGAAGCGAGAGTGGTTTGCATTTTAAAGCCGGTAAGCATCCCGTATTTGCATCAAATCACGACCTATATTTTCGCTCTTGGCTTTTGGCCAGGGAGTTCTAAAATGTTCGAAAGGCGGGGAGAAAGAAGCAATCCTCTTACCTCTCTGTAAGCTTTTGTATTTACGTTGGTTGGGAACGTTTCCTGTATGCGTATCTTTTCAACCGGCCAATCTTCGGTCGGTTGGTGCCTTTTTTTCGTTAACTGAGAACCGCAGCTACGTTGCAGTATTACAATTTCACATTACTCGTTATGTATAAGGAATGCAACAAAACAGAAACCAACCTTTGCTGTGCAATGATGTCTTTATTTAATGTATCCAGTAGTTTGACATATTGTAAATACAGTTTTGTATTGATTTGTGCAATTGTGGTTCTTGATTAATTTCAAACTGTTCACGACTTAATATCAAGTAAAGATTGTATCTTTACTTACTCATTTTTAATTTATTTCTCATCTTTCCTTTTATATCAGCAACTGGAAATACAAAATCAAGAATACCATTATAAAATCCATATTGGAAAGCGCCATATATTCCTGAATCCTGAATATCCTACCATGTTGCTTGCCACGGTCCCCATACACCTAACCCTAGGTTTTTGTGTATTGGAGGCCCTCTACTCCTTTTTACACATTTGGCCATTTCACGTATTCTAATCTACAGTTTTCTCTTAATTGTTCTTAGCCATCTCTCTTTAACTTTCCCTAAATAATCCCTATATTTCTCCTGTTCTTTTCTCCTTTTACTGACAACATTTTTCTAATTACTACTTCACCTCCCAAATTGTCCCATTTACGTAGCCAGACCTGCTCTCTCCATATCTTTGTTTGACTACAATATAATATACAATGGAAATCTGCATTCTCTTCTCCACACAATGGACATTTATCTAGCTCCCTCTCTTGACCTATACCTTTCAAGTTTCTCACTCCTGTTCTCGCCCAAGCAAAACCTTCTCGCCCTAACTTATTACATATGTCTATATACCCTTCCCTCCCCCAGGTTGTCTTTATTTCTCTATATAACCTCAATGAGTTGTCACTTGTGTTGGCAAAAATGTCTGTCTGTCAATATCTTCTAATCTTAACTTCTTTCCAGAAGCCTCTATATCCATACTCTGCATTTATCCAAGAATGACCCATACCTATCTGCTTCAACACGTCATTCATTTTATGTACCCAAGATCCTCCCCAGTTACTTCTCCTTTGAATATGAAAACATTCTACATTACTTATTACATTACATTACATTAATTATATTGCCATCTTCCAAGTTAGCGATTCTGTATAAATACTTCATTGCCCTTGACGAGATTTTAATTTTAGTAGAATGTCTGCCTAGTTCCAATTGTGTTGCCCCATTAGGTGATGCTATCGGTAATCCCAATATATATTTACAAAACGATCTATGCACTCTTATCAGTCTCCCTCCAAGCCTCATCTATTCCCCATACCTCTGATCCATGTAACATTCTATTTTCTACTATTGCTGTATAAATCCTCTCCAACCATTTGACATTTATATCTGGGTATTTACTAGATGTCGTATTGATAATGCTGTTTCAATTCTATTTATTTATTATGTAATCATCAGCACAACAATGGAGATAAGCCATATAAGTTATGTAAAAAACTGAAGCTGCTGACAGTGACAGTAAAATATGGTACAGATACGTAGATGACACTTTTGCCATAGTTCCTGAGAGATATACAGATGATGCTTTAAAAATTCTAAATTCACAGAATAAAGCTATCAAGTTCACAATAGAAATTGAAAACAATGGTTACATCCCCTTTCTTGATCTAAAGATAATAAAAATAACAATAAATTAAGTTTTGGCATCTATAGAAAGTCAACGCACATGGATAGTTATATAAAAAATAAAAGTTTTAACCCTATGTCACACAAATTTGCTGTTTTTAATAGTTTGATTTACAGATTGATAAACATACCTCTAAACAAAGAAGAATTTAATGCGGAATATAAACATATTATAAACACTGCTTTAATTAACGGCTTTAATAAAGATTTTATAATCAGAAGAGTAGAAAAATTTAAATATCAAAAAAATGTAAATGATGTTTCCACTCTTAAAAAAGTAAAAAAAAAGATTATATTTTCAAAAAATTTACTGATCATCCATGGACAAATAAAAAGTTCCAAAAATGTTTCAAAGAAGTGCGTATAATACTAGCACCTCATAATAATTACAGTAAAAAGAATTTACTACAGTTTTCTAAAAAAGACAAAATTTCAGACAACAAAAAATCTGGTATTTATCAAGTTAACTGTTTAGAATGCGATAAGATCTATATTGGTAGGATCAAGCGTAATTTAAAAGCCAGAGCGAAGGAACATTTTAGAAATATTAAATATAGACAGACAGAGAAATCGGCAGTGGCTGATCATTTTTGGTCATATAATCATGAAGTAAATCCAGAAGTTAAATTATTGAAACAATTGAAAGAACCGATAGATTTAGTGGTTTGGGAGAAGATATTTATTTTGAAAAATAAGGATCGCGAAATGAACTTAGATATCCCTCCAATAGATGTCATCAATAAGTTCGTGTTGTCCCCGGTAGATGGCAGTTAGATAAGGAGCTATTCTTCAAACTCCGGTAGTGGTCAAGGTCAGTCAGTTAGTTGGTGAGTGTCAAGCTGAGTGGCTGAGGATGAAGTAGATGTTTGCTTTGAAACCGGTCCCAGGATTAAATAAGATAAGTAAATAGTGCAGTTGTGTTACTAGTGTTTAGTTATTAATAAAGCCATATAAGGCTCCTGTGGCCATATCGACCCCTCCCCCACCACAATGGGCGAGAACTTTGGCACCCGCTCCAATTTTTGGACTTCCAATTAATCTTCTCCAGCTGCCACAGTGGTGGACTATGAGAGGGTTTTCTCAGGGTACTTATGATTGGGTGTGAGAGTGGATAACCAATTACGTTAATAAATTTAATGAGGTGTGATGATGAACTATTTAAATGGAGCTGTCGACAGTTTGAGGTTGAAGAATTTAACTGTTTCTAAATCTTAGCACGAGAACCTATAACTATTGCAATTGTTAACTTTTGAGGTATCAGTCCTTTAAGATTTAAAATAAGTGTAATATTTATAAAAAGTGTCGCTAAAATGCTAATCGGAAAGTTCTCTTGTGGCAACTGTATACACTAACTCTTTAGGCGTTGTAGGTTGTTGATATGGATCACAATGTAGCACTTCTGTAACAATAAAACACGATGGAAAAGAGAGGAATTTTAGAACTACATTTTCCTTTATCAGCTTAAGCACCACCTGCGTGTAACTCCTCAATAAGATCTCTACATTACGTTCCAGCTTTGAAGCTTCCCAGTCACCTATGAAACAAATTTTCACACGATGATTTGCTGATTTATTAGAATAAATTTTGTCTTTATAATTTTCAGAATTAGCTCACGTGACTTAGTAATCACACCTGAGTTCTGAGAATAACGAATTTCCAAGTACACCTTGAGCTAATGATTTTCTTTTGACTGTTTACTTATGAACGCTGTGGTTGGGGATGATGATGGATATAGGGGCGCTCAACTACAGCGGTTATCAGCGCCCTTTTAAAAACTACTCATGGCAAAAGCCAGATATAAATAGTTTCTAAAAACTATACCAATGTAAATAAACCTATTAAAACTACATGTACATAGAAAGGGGAAAAAACCAAAAAAATCAAAACCTACTAAAAATTATGTTCGCTATATCCTAAAGTCTAAACGAGAAAAGAATCTAAAGACCTTCTCCACTACTGTGTTATTGTCCGCTAGCATTTCTGCAAAGCTGACCGGCAGCTGCAGAGACGTTCTAAGGTCTGCTAGGTGAAAACACTCCAGCAGCACGTGTCGTACAGATAACGCTTCATTGCAAAACGGACACAGTGGAGAAGGCTCCTTTTTAAAAAGAAAACTATGAGTAAAAAAGCAGTGTCCAATACCCAACCGAGCCAAACTCACCACCTCGCGACGAGATGACCGACAGGAGGTAACCCAGGGAATCGGAAGTTCTTTCACAGATCTAAGTTTATTATTGCGGAGAGCGGACCACTCTTCCTGCCAGCAGGTTTGTACAGCTTTCCGCAATACGGCCCTAAAATCTTCCGATGTTACACATGGTACTCGAACCCTGGGCTTCATGGTGGCCGTCTTGGCTGGCAAATCCGCCATTTCATTCCCCCGCAAGCCTACGTGACCAGGGATCCATGCACACACCGCGTTAACGCCAGAAACGTGTAAAACCTGGAGGGCATCCTGGATACGCTGCACAATAGGGTGGTAGTTGTACAGCTGCCGTAGGCTTTGAAGTGCACTGAGGGAATCACTCAGGGTCCATTTCGGGACCGCCAGCCAGGGACCTTTGGGGCTCGGCTGCTAGGCTCGCTGCCGTCCCGCTGTGGGGGAGCGAGTTCATTGTCCTGGCCTGTCGGGGAAAGTCTCTTAAGTAAACTGTAGGAACACTGCGCTCTGTACTGTCATTGTCCTTGGGTCGGCCGCCCTGGCCTCCTTCGCCTCATCCTTCCTCCCGGGGGTGCCCCCACTTGGGGGCATAGGAACAGTGGGCCCAGCATGGTGGCCTATGTACCGAATTCCCTCCATAATGAAATCGCAAATGCCAATTGGTCGTGAAAGATTGCTGAATTTTGCTCAGGTACTTCACGTAAATCTACCACTTGGGACCACCGGCTTTACTTTGCTTCCGAAGAAAGTCATGCCTAGGATTTCTAGACTCTAAACCACCAGGTTTGAATCTGCGACCTCCGAATCGGAGGCCAACATATTACTCCTAGACCAGAGAGGACTTCTTTCGATTGAATTCACTAGAATCCAAATTGCCTTAGCTACACTGCCTTACTAATTGTCTATCCTTTACACGAAGTTTGGTTAACGGCATTTTCTCATGGTAACATTTAACCCTTGATTCTCCAATCCTTATTTCTTTATAGAATTGTTATTATTGTTAATGTTCTCTTCAGTAATTCATTGTCAGATAAGAGCACAGCTCATTGTTGCATTAATAATCTTCTACTTAGAGATAGTGCTGAACATTCAATTATATTCTTACAATTTTATTTTGGAACACCTGTTAGTCGATGTATCTTCGATGTAGCAGTTCCGCCCCAAATTGGACATGCTTACGTAAGCAATGGGCGGAGTAACGAGTTAAAAAAGAATGACACTTTTACCCCGAGGGATGATTTCCGGTTGAGAACAGGGTACAGTTTGCGTAATCCGAGATCAGTTTGTATTTCAAATCAGAATACTACGTCAGCCAAAATAGGCACCCAGATATTCCATATTGCCATTTCACGATTCTAGACTCTGGGAATAGAATGCACTTTCATATGTTTAAGTTATTTACATGCCAAATAAAATGTATATTTGAATTTTCTGAATAACCTGTAAGGTGTTCATTCTGAAGAAAAACTTATATAATTCCTAAACTGTAAGATCTAAACAAATGTTTACTACTTAAAAGTGTAGATCTTGTTAAAACGTACAATTTATGTCCAATTTTATTTTTGATGTTAATACTTTTCAAAATATTCTTTGTTAATTTAATGTTTACGGTGAGAAGGTATTGTCTAACTCGACAATGCTATTTCCACGATCTTTGGGTGCACATTATTACGAAACTATTATTGATATGTACATGAGAATTTTCAGGCATGTTCTTAAAACCTTTATCTTTAATAAGTATTATTATTTGAAAATTTTGTACTGATAATTTGTTATAATTTTTTTATTTTTGTAATAAAAGCACTGAAATTTCAGATAATTTTATTTTTTAAAGAAGTATTATAAATCTCAGAGTGAAATCCCTTCTTATTATCATTCTTATAAGTCTGCTTAATACACACAAAAGAATTCATATGTTTTGGTTGATTAGTTTTTTAAAACAGTGTACCGGAACCTGAAAAAATGTGAAACTGAGAAAAACACATTTAAAGTTTATATATTGATTACTGACTTCTCACATGAGTCAGAAATTTTTACTGCATAGTCTTGACCCTCTGTATTCTCACTTGTTCTTTTCAAGTTGCTCTTCATTTGTCTTGCCTTCTTGGCCAGTTCTTCAACTATTTTATCTGCTTTCAGGACTCGCAACTCATCAATTTCTGTATATGACTACTACCATGATTAACACATGCATTGTTGAACTGGGCCTACTAACCTCAATATTACATGTGGTTTCATTGTCTATTGCATTTATATTTTCCACATTTACTGTTCTATGTTTAGTAAAACAATTGCCTGTAAACTTTCTCTTCTCAAATGTTTTTGGCCTACCCATATCATATATCAACACCAACTCCAATACTCTTATCTAATCTAATCTAATCTCAGACCATAATGTAGATTCCAAGATGGCGCCCGTCGAAGCCCAGCGGCTCTGGTTACGTAGAATAGGAAACTATACACAATGGACATAATATAATCCATATTACGGAGCAACGAGGTAACTCCTAAGCATTTATCACTTTATACTTTCAACTAAAACGTGTAATAACATAAAGAGCATCATGACAAATCCTAAGAGCTTATAACATTATATAGAAGCACGACCAGTACTATGCATTTTCCACCTTATACTTCCAATCAAAATTTAATTTATAAGGCATGACAGCTCATAAGCATTAAACACAGCAAACTATATCTTATTGGACTCAATCATCCTATCGTCTGTAGCAAGTGCTTAAGTTTCTTTTACATTGTTTACATGGTAACCTTTTCTGGAAAGGACATACTGCTTATACTATAATATTTAAGAGAACTCACCAGATTGTCCAGTTTACTCCAATTGTCACGTTTGAACGTGTCAGTTCCCTCACACTGTAAGATCCATTTAAAATTTCCCACTGGTAGGCTCATAATATTGCTTCTAGGTTATGAAATCATTTGAAACTTATTAAGTGAAGGAACATCAGTGAAGCTGGGATCTTGAATGTTATTGAAAAGAACGTAACCAATCGTCTTTAATAATGACTATCAATGGGTTAACATCTCCTCACCACTTAGGTTCAAAACTGTCAATAACATCTTGTGCACACCAAATATTAAAATTATCTTTACTCTCTGTAAAATGTCTTGGATACATTCTTCAGGATTTCGTATTTTCTGGTTGAGCTTTAATGTGATAGGATGGCCGATTCTTAAAAATCGTGGGGTAGGCATCATCTATTAATTTTTGTACTTTTCGAAGGGCACGAATTGGTTCACCATCATTTACTGGAAAGATGTCTTCCTTAACCTCAAAGCACTGTTCAATATTATGAATACAAACTACATTTTTGTCATTTACTTTAAAATCTTTAGGATGTATGTTCCTGGTCCACTTATCCCATTACGATTTTTCCTTCGGAAATTTAAATGTCGTGTGAGGTACATTACCATAGTTAGATTGCAGCTGGGAACACAATAACGATGCATTTCGACAATATTTCACTGTATATATTTAGGTAAACGTTATCACTTTATGTTAAATACTCAACTATAAACTAACTCGTTAGTCACTAATTGCCACTGTAACATGAATTACATTAATTCTTCAAACACACAATCAAAGTAAACAAACACACACTTTACTCTGTAGATATAACCACAACATAACAAGCTGGGCCACGAGCGCCGCCATTTTTCCTACAATCGATTCTCGTATTATGGTCTGAGTATTGGAGTTGGTGTTGCATATATTCACCAATAATTAGTACAAAATATTATTCAGAACAAATAACTGTTGACATACACAAAGACAAAAGAAAAACTAGCATCATTGGACTTACAGTGGTACCAGCAGAAAGCTTGAAAGATCCCTTACAAAACAAGGCTTAGTTCAGAATTATCTGTTAAGTATTACAGAAGTTATAATCGATTTTCTGAAAGCTTACGAAAAGGGGCGTGGCAAAAACAAAACACCCACTAATACAATAAGCAAATTAGATTTAAAATGTTTAATTAATTAGAGCCAACTGAAAAATTCAATGCCATGGCTGGGATTTGAACCACGGATCTTCTGGTTTCCGTCCAGTCGCTCTAACCCCTTGAGCTACCATGGCCAACGTGCCTTCCTGACATTAAATTCAGGGTTTTCATATTTGAGACAACCACTTGTGGCGCCTTACTGTAAGCGACTTACTAGTAAGTCGCCACAAGTGGTTGTCTCAAATATGAAAACCCTATGTGGTCTACCGGGAAATATAATGAGTCAATTGGAGAATTTAATGTCAGGAAGGCACGTTGGCCATGGTAGGGTACTCAAGAAATTTACATTAGATTTAAAATATTGCTCCAGTGAAGTTTTTAATATATATAATATATTTTGTTCCATTTTTACCCCACCTTTAACTGCAATGGCCATTTCGGCGGCCGTTCTCCTTTGGAACATATCGAAGGTGTTAACTATTGTTCGGTTGGTTTTAATCATTACATCACGCACACATTCACACTCTCATTTATACTTCCAGACTCTGGGGAAGATCAGGAATGATCTTGAACGTAGAAAAATCCCCACCACCACCGCCGGGAATCGAACCCGGAACCCCTAGCACGGCATGCAGGTGCTCTACCGACTGAGAACTATATATTTGTAATCTAGAGGGATGACATAATAAAATGTAAAAAAAAGTGAATTTTAACCCCAAGTGAAGTACCTTCTCACCTTAAGTAGTAAGCCGCTGTTCTTTTTTTTTTTATGTGTTCATGAAAAGAGCACGGGATTTGAAAACAATGACATAACGACCTGCCTTTTAAAGATTCTAACAAGGGAACTATCACTGTACTAACACCGCTACGCTTCTGACAATTTGATGGTATAATGTATGTTGTATATGAATCATGTGTACCAAAAATCTGCTGCGGAGTAGAACCGCAGCGCCCAAAACTGAAGCCTGGAGAGTGCCACATGTAGCTGCTGGACATCCCTCGTCAGCTCTGTGCCGGGTGAGAGGGAAGGTGCTCCTTACGTGTGCCATGTGTAGACTGCGACCCATCAGGGGTAAGCGAACCCTCCCGTACAATTGTTAGTATGTTCCTACGTGTTGTCGCGGCGACACGCATAAAAGGTTCGGGGCAGAGAGATAACCGCGGCTTGTGTACACAAAGAGCCTGCAGATAAAGATAATCCACGGATAGTGTATCATTGAGATAAAACGCATGCCAAAACAGATAAAGTTAGAACATTCTGGTAACATCTTGATTGATGGAGAGTGTTCGGTTTCTTGATTGTTCTGGAACAGTCTGGAATTATCATTGGAGGTATTTAAGGAAGCGACGGCTCACCAAGGGGCAGTCGAAAACAAGAGTAAACAGTTGTGAAGTGTTATAACGAGAGCTGATGTAATCAGAACGCTGTTGTGGTCATCGACCTTGGTAGATTGTAATTGTGTATGTGATGTAATACTGCTACTGTGAGTGTATTTCTACAGAAATAAAGAACGATTTGCATTTCTGCAAATTGGACTTTTAATTCTACGAACCCAAAAAGTCACAGTATTCTAAACTCATTTTCGGGTACTTCCAGCAATACTCCGCACTCGATTTTTGGCACACAGGCCCCGTGTAGAACAGAGATTATGCCATAAAACTCTCAAACAAATACAGGTGCCAGTATAGTGACAGTTCCTTTGTGAACTAGTATAATGCGATGCAAATAAACCTGAACCATTTTAATACCCGATAAATTTTGAACCAATAATAGCACACACGTGTAACTTTGGGAGAATATAATACACAATTGGGAGATTACGTTACAGTATTTACATCTCAGAAAAAATGTTGGAAGTGTCCTCCAACAGCATCTATACATGTTTGCACTCGTCTCACCATATTCTCTGAAGTTTTACGGAAAGTATCCTCGCCTATGGTACTTATTTCGGTTCGAATGGATTCCTTGAGAACATCAATTGTCCGTGGCCTATTCTTGTACACTATTTTTTTTAGATACCCCCACAAGAAAAAATACGGTGAGGTTAGATCAAGGGACCTGGGGGCCCACAGAACTTTTGGGATTATTCCATTACACTGGGTAACAAAAACATTATTTTTTAATGTTTCGAGCACCTACTAATTTTGGGTTGAGAAAAGCTAATATGACAATGAAACAATTTTATTAGCTCTAGTTTCTATGATCACACACAAGGCTGAAGTATTACATATTAACGGATTGAGAGAAAAGGATACATTTTAATTACATACATGCTAACAGCAATGAAAGTGCATTTGATTTTTATAACTGGTAATTACGTGCTAAGAGTTCTAAATTGCTGGAAAATACTTTGCAGATAGTCGTGTCTGAAGAGAATCATGTGGTGGCCTATTGACTTCGTCGTCTTTTAGCTTGCCTCTTGTGATGGAGTTCCGCAGAATCCCTATACAAAGACCAACAGTAATCCGCAAGCATTACTTCATTCCAACGGCCCTGATATCTTTGTTCCATAACAGAAATGTCCTGATGGAATCTCTCCCCATGTTCATCACTAACAGCTCCACAACTAGGAGGGTAAAAGTCTAGGTGGGAGGTGGAGAAAATGGATCTTAAGGGACATGTTGCATCCAAGGTTACGGTATTTTTGCAGGAGCACTGTCAGCAAATGCTTGTAGGTGTCATCTACAGGTGTGCCAACTGCCAAAAAAAATCCCCCAAATTTAAAATCTTCACTCTAAAAATGAAATGTCACTTTATCTTCAAAACAAGAGCTAACCTATCACTTTATGGTGATGTTTTAATTCAGCAGATGTAAATACATGTAAATTCACTATTTTAAATCCCGTAACATTTTCATTGTTGCCCAGTGTTATCGAAGAAACTGGTTACAAGTTCCATGGTGTCATTAGATGTATGACACGTTGCTCCATCTTCCTGGAAATAACCTTCCCTCAATTCGATATCATCCGGCTGCTCCATAAATGTCTTGAACGTACCCATATAAACCTCAGTGTCTACAGTCGTATCAAAGAAAATTGACAACAATTGTCAGTGTTGTCAATCCTTCTAGAGCCACTGAGATCATTAAAACGTATTTCTACATTCTGCGACCTTTCAAAGGGAAATTATGGCCTATTGAAATGGTTCAGGTTTATGTGGATCGCACTGTATACCAAATTTTGTTTTTTATCTGATTCTTCGTCTTTGAATCATGATGATCTCTCTTTCTCACACACTCACTCTCACACAATTATTTTAACACTTTTTGTTTCATATTTAGGGAGCTGAATCTCAAAATATATTGTTCTGGTGAAGTTTTGGGTGAATGTAATAACTTCTCTGTTATATTCATAAAGGAAAACTTAAAATGTTAAAAGTATATACAAATGTTTTGCCCACGATGTTAAAATATAAAAAATTTAGAGCAGTTTTAGTAATAATGCAATATTTTTTCGGCAATCAGTAAATTTGTGAAGCAGAGTGTGGAGATAACGTCTGGAGTTCACTGCAGCAGAACCAAGTGAAGAGCGTTTTAAGGGAATGACTAAAGGTTAGGTTTGCACAAGAACGGGAAAAGCTTGTCTTGAAGGAGTACAACCGGTTCTGCTGCAGCGCATCGGGTCCACGACCTGGTGCTTCCACAGCATCACCCAGCTTCTTTCTCCAGTGACAACCGTTTGGGATACGTCGGAGAGATTTCCAAATGTCGCATTCCTTTACTTATTCCCCGTGTCTTTACTTTCTGTGCCATGTACCTAGCAGTTATTACATTCCAACTCTCAAAATAGTTGCCGGCCTACGTTGCGTGTCTGCCTCACGTAAAAGAGATCCCGAGTTCGAATCTCGGTCAGAGTGAGTTATCTGGATGATCTTCCCCGGTTTTCTCCTATCCTTAAAGATGAATGTCTGGTAATCGTAAGCTCTATGGACCTTGCGTTCATTTGAGCATCATTTCACCTATTTTATTCATCTTCCTATACGACTTAACGTATAGCAAGCATGGCCAACAAAACAGTTCTCGCAATCTATGATACCAATCTATGATACGCACATAACCATGGGCTTTATTATTAAGAAGTTTTATTTTGTCTGATCCCTTTTAATTATATTCAGTTCTTCCTGATTACTCTTCAATTCTTACTATTGTACAGTCACACGTAGGCCCTTCTTCCATTGCAAGACTGCTCACACTATAAGCAGATCTTCCCGCTTCTCCTCTCCACTCAGACGTTCCAATTTTTCCTACAACTGATGTGAACTGTTAGTCTAACATGGAGAACGTATGCAACTCACACACGCTTGCTAATGACTTAAAACTTCACAAGACTTTCCTACTTTTACCACCAAATACCAAATTATTTAAAATACGGGAGTTTTTCAATAAAGAATGGTCATAATTTTTTACGGTCATAATTTTTCGCACTGTAATTCAATCTTACTATACTCTGTTAGCTTAATGTGAAACAAACACGCAGTAGTAGTTTCATTGTTGGTGCTCCTGGTTCCCACCTCTGAGAACCAGGCAAGTTCAGACATGCTCAGTATCGCCTACCGCTGCAATGGAGGTAACACGCGAGGAACAATATGCGGCTTTGAAATTCTGCTTTAGTCTCAACAAATCTTCAGTTGAGGCCTATAGAATGTTACAGGAGGCCTATGGAGAGTTTGTTCTTCCCTACAGCACAGCTCAAAGGTGGTTTAACACGTTTAAAGAGGGGAGACAATTTCAAAGGAAGGCGGACTCGGTGCTCCAGTTACTGCTCTTACGGAAGAAAACATCAACACTGCTGCTGCCATTGTGAGAGAGGATCGACGAATTACCTTAAGATCACTTTCTGAAATACTGAACATTTCATTGGATGCCACCCAAACGTTGGTGACAGAAACATTACACATGAGACGTGTTTGTGCGTGATGGGTTCCAAGACTGTTGATTCTCGAAAAAAAGTACATTCGTATGCAGGTCTGCCTACAGTTAAAGTTGATGTTAGAGGAAGATCCGGCGTTTATTTCGAACGTAATCACTGCTAATGAAACTTGGCTACATCATTTTGATCCTGAGAGCAAACAGCAAAGCTCAGTATGGAAATCTCCTTCATCACCAACCCCCCAAAGTGGGTGCTTCTGCTGGGAAAGTTTTCGTCATCTCATTCTTTGATATTCATGGAATGGTTTATCAGCATGTTGTACCTGCACACACATCAGTAACTGGACAATACTGCAGGGATGTCCTGAAAACATTGCAAGTCCATATGAGACACAAAAGACCACATGTCCGTGAAGCAGGCTGGATGCTGCACCACGATAATGCGCGGCAGCATATTGTCAATGTTGTTGCTGAATATCTTGCAAAAATCAACGTGAAGTGCATCCCTCACCCTCCTTATAGTCCGGATTTAGCCCCATGTGACTTGTTTCTATTCCCTAACTTGAAGAAACGCCTTCGTGGGAGGCATTATCCATCATCAGAAGTAGTAGTGAAGGCTGCGGAGGCAATTTTGAAGGATCTCTCAAAAATGGTTTCCAGCATGTCTTTGAAGACTGACAGAAACGCTGGGACAAGTGCATCGCATTCAGGGGAGAGTATTTTGAGTAGGACCATCAAAATTATGAGGATGAGTAAAGGTGCATTGCCAAAAAAATTGTGACCATTCTTTATTGAACAGCCCTCGTAAAAGCAAAAAGATAAACTTTTTTTACACACACTATAGAGACTTTACGTGTCAGTGTCTCCTAACTATCGAAGAGTCGAGGTTGCTTTTGGAAACCTACGAACCATGGTATTCTAGGTTCGGAATGCGTAAATACAGAGGTATTCAGTATTGAATGAGCTTGCGGAACTGGTCACTCGAGCGTTAAGCAGCTCTGTAATTGCTGCAGCACCGCGGATGTTTGTGATTAAATTTTTGATAATGTATGCAGAGGAAATAAAATATCGTTTGGTATGTATTTTGTTTTATTCTTCTTTTTCTCCTGAAATTCTTGGGGAAGCGGCGCTTTCAGCCTTTAGGGATAAAGCGAAGAATTTACTTCAAAAATCCTCTAGACCATACTATAATAATTTGATAACAGAAGAAATAATTAGTTCCATACTGGATTCGAAGGCAAGCCGTTGTTGGGTAAGCGAGCTAGTCACAAAATAATTGACGGTGTAAAACATGATTCATACATGAGGCCATGAAATAATGCTGCACTAATGAACACTAGTGACCCATATTTGTAGAGCATGACTCATCAAACATTTAGTGTAGCTGTAGTAGATTTAACTGTATGTTATCTATATAGATCTAAATAATCCTTGATTACCTCTGTAGTCAAATGATCTGGTTTCTCAGTCCAGAGGTACTGACTTCGATACCCGCCTAGGGTGAATAAAAGCTTGAAACACTTTCACATCATCAGTCGTTCTTAAAATCAAGGCATGGTCATAGAAGCTATAGGGGAACTGTGCCAATATAACTACTTCTCTCCATTACAAATTTGCTCTTAAATTTTTCGGATTTTTTTTCCTCAAAAGTGGCTGGAACCATTTTAATTAAACTGCCATATCCTTAAATGTTTTTACGCGAAATGAAGTTTCTGGAATGACATCTGAAGTGCTCACAAGGTCGTGGATTCTAACCCAGGCACATAAGCCTAAGTCAGTAAATTTACTGGTATGTAAAAGAACACCTGCGGGAGAAACTTCCAACACACCGGCGGCACTGACTGAATCTGGCAGTTAATAGCGTCGCTAACATAAAAAATTACTTTTTTAAAATAACAATCTGCAGATATAGACAGTATAGTGTGATCCAAATAAACCTGAACCATTTCAATATGCCACAACCCTTAAACCAATAATAGGACACACGTGCAACTTTGCGAGAATACAAGGGGTGTCCACAAAGAAAGTTATGTTTCAATTTATCTCCACTGCAACGCTGCGATCGCAGTTCCGCACATACGCGGTAGACGCTCTGTATCGAGGAGAAGAAACATGCGCCATTATGGGATCGATGTTCAGCCACGTACGCTTTGTTGTACAAATGTATTTTTTATCTTGAAAGGTGCAGAGCGATGCCCAGTGGTATCTGGACGAGTCTACCTCAGAACGGTTACAACTGGAGGGGAGGGCAGGTCAGTTGCGTACCAGTTGCGAGCAACTAAACACGTGCAGAGCTACTCGGTAAAACTAAAGCTTGTATCAAAATGTGCTTGTCTCCTGGTTCCAAGAGAGCATTTATAAATGACGCCTTCCTAGCAGCACATTAGGAAATAAAGTGCTATTTAAAAACACGAGAAGTAATAACCAATATTCATAGATTTATAAAAAAAGGAACATTGGTGTGGGTCAGATATAAAAATCTGGGGAAGGGTATCTGAGGCAACGGTTGTGTCTGAAAGCAGTTTAGGAGAGTTATTAAGGAAGGAAAAGCCATTGGTGTTAGTGCAACAACGTCCTTCTCTATGCCCAGTAAACTAAGATTAAGAACATACACAAAATCTGATTTGGATGTTTTAATTCAGAAGTAGTTAGGCGAACTATGAATAATTTTTAAAGCACAGAAAAACAAAGACCAACTTTGAAGAAAGTGCTTATGAAGCTAAAAATTCTACTAAGGCAGTGTCTAAACATTAAGAAGAGTTCTTTTGAAGCTAGGGTAATTTGAAAAAAAAAAAACACTAAGCGTGACAGACAAATTTTAAACGAACATCGCACCATACGTGCAAAAAGGCTTAAGTATTTACTAAATATTCGGAGATATCGAAGTGAAGTTTATATAGTTTATATGGATGAAACTTATATAAATACAGCACATACTCGACCATATGCCTGGAGTGAAATACGTTACAGGGACTCTGCAGCGATATTGAAAGGCCGACAGTTGTTTATCATGCCTGCTGGAGGAGGATAGGGTTTTGTTCCAAATGCCTGTGTACATTTAAGATCCAACAAAAGCGTGGAGATTACTACCATAGTAAGAATTACAACTTAGTTTATAAGAGCTGCAAAACTGGCTTCGAGAATGAAATTAATTTTTAGACATCTTATGCACCGCCCTCCCCTCTCGTAATCTTACGCGTGGGACGCATTGCGGCTATAGGTGCACTATCCCCACCACAGTTGCTACTCATCCCTACCGCGCAGGATTCCTGTCAAGATAAAATAATACATCTATAATAGTTTACAATGTCAGCGTTGATTGAAAATTCCGCCGCTTGTGAAATCAGATCTGTGATTCGTTTTCTGAATGCTAGGAAAGTGAAACCAATTGAAATTTATCGGCAAATTTGCGATGTCAAAAGGTGTTGTGTATCTTCACGACAACGCACGACCATACACTGCAAATGCGACGAAAAACATCCTACAGGGATTTGGCTGGGACATGTTTGACCACTCCCCCGTACAGCCCTGACCTCGCTCCTAGTGACTTTCATCTGTTTTTCCATCTCAAATCTTTCCTTGGTAGTCAACACTTCAACAATGACGAAGAGCTGAAAGAAAATGTTTCCAACTGGTTGAAGACACAGGCGGCAAACTTCTATGAAGAAGGTATAAAAAAACTGTGCCTCGCTATGACAAATGCCTGCAAAATTTCGGTAGTTATGTGGAAAAGTAGTTTAAGAGTTATAGAATTTTGTGCAATAAATAATGTTAATGTTTCTGTACACAATTTAATTTTATTACCAAACAGAACTTACACTCTGGACGTACCTCGGATAATACACAATTGTAAGATTACATTACACTCAGAGAAAATGTTGGAAGTGTCCTCCACCAGCATCTATACATGTTTGCACTTGTCTCACCATATTCTCTGAAGTTTTACGGAGATGTTATCGATTTCAGAGAAGGTTATTTCCAGCAAGATGGAGCAACGTGCCATACATCTAATGACACCATGGAATTTGTAACCAGTTTCTTTGATAACAGTGGGCAACAATGACAATCTTTCGGGCTTAAAAATAGTGAATTTACATGTATTTCCATCTACTGATTTCAAAAATCACCATAAAAGTGATAGATTAGCTCTTGTTTTGAAGATAAAGTGACATTTCATTTTTTAGAGTGAAGATTTTAAATTTAGGGATTTTTTTGGGGGCGGGGAGTTGGCACACTAGTCAAAATACGGTAGATGACAACTACAAGCATTTGGTGACAGTGCTCCTGCAGAAATACCGTAACCTTGGATGCAACATGTCCCTTAAGATCCATTTTCTCCACCTCCCACCTAGACTTTTTCCCTCCTAGTTGTGGAGCTGTTAGTGATGAACATGGGGAGAGATTCCATCAGGACATTTCTGTTATGGAACAAAGATATCAGGGCCGTTGGAATGAAGTAGTGCTTGCGGATTACTGTTGGTCTTTGTATAGGGATTCTGTGGAACTCCATCACAAGAGGCAAGCTAAAAGACGACGAAGTCAATAGGCCACCACATGATTCTCTTCAGACACGACTATCTGCGAAGTATTTTTCCAGCAATTTAGAACTCTTAGCATGTAATTACCAGTTAAAAAATCAAATGGACTTTCATTGTTGTTAGCATGTATGTAATTAAAATGTATCCGTTTCCATCAATCCGTGAATATGTAACACTTCCACCTTGTGTATATCATAGAAACTAGAGCTAATAAAAAAATTTCATTGTCATATGTTTTTCTCAACCCAAAATTAGTAGTAATTGCCTCATGAAGTGCTCGAAACATTCAAAAATTATGTTTTTGTTGCCTAGTGTAATCCAATAATCTCAAAAGGTCTGTGCTCTCCCCCCAGATCCCCTGACCTAACCTCACCAGATTTTTTCTTGTGGGGATATCTAAAAAATAGAGTGTACAAGAATAGGCCACGGACAATTGATGTTCTCAAGTAATCCATTCGAACCGAAATAAGTAACATTGGCGAGGATACTCTCCGTAAAACTTCAGAGAATATAATGAGACGGGTGCAAACATGGTGGAGGACACTTCCAACATTTTCTCTGAGATGTAAATAGTGTAATGTCATCTCCCAATTGTGTATTATATTCTCCCAAAGTTGCACGTGTGTCCTATTATTAGTTAAAAAATTATGGCCTATTGAAGTGGTTCAGATTTTTATGGGTCGCGCTGTATATAGTAGACTAAAACAATTGAATAAGAAAGGATAGTTTTGGATGACCGTTATAAAAAAGTAGCAGCCTACTATTTAAAATAATTTGAGAAATTTAAACAAACAGAAAGGAATATATTAGGAAGATTAACGCTACAAAAATGTATTTAATATAACTGTTTTTTTTAAGGTTACTTCTCTGAAGAAAGTCGCACTAAAGTACTTTCACACGAAAAAAAAAAAAAAGGTTATTTAACCCTCCGGATTTTAGAATACAATTTCTGACACCAATGGCTACTATGCTCCTACAGTAAAACTGCATTGTTAATACTCGCTTGTAAAACATACAGCTAGACTTGAAGACAGCCAGAGATACTGTCTAATAATGTAGCAAGAACGCAGGTTTATTACAACCCATGAGTAGAGAAGACAGTGGATTATCAACCCCCAAAGGAAGGGATAAAATGAAGGAACTTCAGGAGCCTCCTATAGGCCGCGGGTAGAAAAAAACAAGAGGTCCTCAGCTATGAAATGGGTGAAACGATTCTCAAATGAGCCCGGGGGCCATAGATCTTAGAGTTACCCGACATTTATCTTTCAGGATAAGAGCAAACCTCATGAGGCAGAGGCGTTATCATCTGTGCTGCAGAGGTGGGTGATTACATTGGGCCGTCCCAGGAAAGGTCGACATATGCCAGGAACTACAGAAGCTTTACAAGGAACGAACATCTGCGCCATTTGTCCGATCTGCACAGCCACTTAGCCATACTGAAACATGAAAGACGGGAGGCAAAGTGATTGGAAATTACGGAGGGGACTCCGCATTGGGCCTTAAACTTAACCCCTGGCGCGACAGCCCTAAGAGGCCCAATGCCTACCAACCTGACTGCCGGCCTCACGCCCACATACGCAAGGTAGAGGTGGGCGATTGTAAAACCGATACGGGGAGAAGTGGTCAGCATCACGGCACGTTGGTTTTCGTGACCAGGGCCGCTTACCTACCGTAAGCTCCTCCCCACGTTGCTGAGTGGACACCGGTCCTATATCCTGGACTTAAAATCCGCACCCCAAGGGTGGGATCGATTCCGGGCCGCATTCCGGGTGCAGAGAACCAAAGCACAACTCTCCATCCCCCTACGCCACAGCCCAGGAACCGCATTGAGCCTGCAATAAAAGTACTGTATGACAGATCCGGGGGAAGAGAGGACTTGAGAGTGTCTAACGCATATGCCGGAACCAGGCAAGGGGGTCTTGACCAGTATGGGGTCCCTAACGGTACTGAAGATCAACTTAGAGCCAGGTTGCAGCCGCTAGTATCACAGATTTCGACAGAGACCTCCCCTGCGGAGACATGCGACCACAACGCGTCCTTATGCAGCAGTTATAGAGCTCAAATTCCACCACTCAGCGACGCTGCACTCGCTTCTCCGACACTTTAAACCTGGAAAGACCGCATTGAAATGAAATAGAGGGCAGGGAAGTCGAAAGACCTTTGGTCTAATTGCTCGGTCAAGGAATCTAATCCTGGACCACCCAAATACGAGCCTCCCAGTTACTGCAAAGCCATCTCGCTCGGTATTATATTGCTTCACTTTACTAAGGTATTTTATCAGTGACACATTGGTAATCCTGTAAAAAGTCCATTTCTTGTCTCTTCTCTACATGTGTCCAAAAAGATATATTCAGTAAACCATTACGCAGACAGTATGTACACAGCAGAATACGTTAGTTAACCTTTGTGTCCACTTGACACATTGAGAGGAACTGCCAACCGCACATTTGTAACCAGCGATGAGCGTGTGGTGACTTGTCTGTAGTACTGAAGCAATAATGTTGGGGCTTGGCTCGAATTTTACAACCAGTAGGCCATTCCGCGTCATTAATGAAGTAAAGCTTGTACTTACGAGGGCTGTTCAATAAAAAAATGATCATAATATTTTACGGTCACAATTTTTCGCATTAAAATTCAGTGTTATTATATTCTGTTAGCTTAATGTGAAAGAAACACGCGGTAGTAGATCCATTGTTGGTTCTCCTGGTTCCCGTCTGTGAGAACCAGGCATGTTCGGACATATTCAGTATCGCCTACCACTGCAATGGAGGTAACACGCGAGGAACAATATGTGGCTTTGGAATTCTGCTTTCGTCTCAACAAATCTTCAGTTGAGGCCTATACAATGTTACAGGAGGCCTATGGAGAGTCTGTTCTTCCCTACAGTACAGCTCGAAGGTGCTTTAAAATGTTTAAAGAGGTAAGACAATCAATTTCAAAGAAAGGTGGACCCGGTGCTCCAGTTACTACTCTTACGGAAGAAAACATCAACACTGCTGCTGCCATTGTGAGAGAGGATCGACGAATTACCTTAAGAAAACTTTCTGAAAAAGTGAACATGTCATTGGATGCCACATTTCCGTGAAGCAGGCTGAATGCTGCATCACGATAATGCGCGGCCCATATTGCCAATGTTGTTGCTGTAAATCTTGCAAAATTTTACGTGAAGTGCATCCCTCGCCTTCTCTATAGTCCGGATTTAGACCCATGTGACTTTTTTCTATTCCCTAACTTGAAGATACGCCTTCGTGGGAGGCATTATCTATCATCAGAAGCAGTGGTGAAGGCTGCGGAGGTGATTTTGAAGAATCTCTCAAAAGATGGTTTCCAGCATGTCTTTGAAGACTGGCAGAAACGCTGGAACAAGTGCATCGATCGCATTCAGTGGAGACTATTTTGAGAAGGAACATCAAAATCACTTCCGCAGCCTTCATAACTGCTTCTGATGATTGATAATGCCTCCCACGAAGGCGTTTCTTCAAGATATGGATTAGAAAAAAGTCACATGGGTCTAATTCCGGACTACAAGGAAGGTGAGGGATGTACTTCACGAAACAACATTGGCAATATGCAACCGTGCATTATCGTGGTGCAGCATCCAGCCATCTTCACGGAAATGTGGTCTTTTGCGCCTGATATGGACTTGCAATTTTTTCAGGACATCCCTGCAGTATTGTCCAGATACTGATGTGTGTGCAGGTACAACACGCTGATAAACCATTCCATGAATATCAAAGAATGAGATGACCATAACTTTCCCAGCAGAAGCAACCACTTTTACTTTTTGGGGGGATTGGTGATGAAGGAGATTTCCACACTGAGCTTTGCTGTTTGCTCTCTGGATCAAAATGATGTAGCCAAGTTTCATCAGTAGTGATTACGTTCGAAAGAAACTCCGGACCTTCCTCTTAACATCAACTTTAACTGAATGCAGATCTGCATGCGAATGTCCTTTTGTTCGGGAATCAACAGTCTTGGAACCCATCACGCACAAACACGTCTCACGTGTAATGTTTCTGTCACCAACGTGTGGGTGGCACCCAATGAAATGTTCAGTATTTCAGAAAGTGATCTTAAGGTAATTCGTCGATACTATCTCACAATGGCAGCAGCAGTGTTGATGTTTTCTTCCGTAAGAGCAGAAACTGGAGCACCTGGTCCCCTTCCTTTGAAATTGATTGTCTCCCCTCTTTAAACATTTTAAACCACCTTCGAGCTGTGCTGTAGGGAAGAACAGGCTCTCCATAGGCCTCCTGTTACATTTTATAGGCCTCAACTAAAGATTTGTTGAGACGAAAGCAGAATTTCAAAGCTGCATATTGTTCCTCGTGTGTTACCTCCATTGCAGTGGTAGGCAATACTGAACATGTCTGAACTTGCCTGGTTCTCACAGGTGGGAAACAGGAGTACCAACAATGAAACTGCTACGGCGTGTTTGTTTCACATTAAGCTAACAGAATATGCTAAGACTGAATTTTAGTGCGAAAAATGATGACCGTAAAAAGTTATGATCGTTCTTCGTATTAGCCGTTCTGGCGATCATGTTTTGAGATAAAGAAAATATAATTAAAATTTTTATTTTATTGTGAGGCCCGGGGCGTATCAGCCGATCCTCGTAAAATTATTTTTCTGAGATTTATTTCGTTTCACCTGAAGTAAACAGATGAAGAAGCCTTAGGATAAATTTTGTTAGAGAAAAGGACAGAGAAAGCACAAGATTTAAAATATAGGTATATCTAAGTAGATATTCTAAGTAGTACTAGGGTACATTCACCAGTTATTAATAATAAAGAAATACCGGGGCTACTGTTTGCAGATGACCTAGTAGTTGGGTCCATATCAAGTGGAGGGCTGAGAAGAGCAATCGAGGCAGCCAATTCTTATTGCAATAAATGGGGTTTGAAAGTGAATGAAAACAAAACAAAGATTATGGTCTTCAAAAAAGGATACAGGTTGCGTAAGGATGAGAAATAGGAGGTTAATAGAAGAGAAATAGAGGTAGTAAGGAGATTTGATTATTTGGGTACAATGTTGAGTTCAGATGGCAGCTGGAAAGAACAAAAAAAGATGTCTGTGGCAAAAGGTAAAATGGCCATGAGAGTGATAAGATCATGCTACAGTAAACTACCAGATATAAATGTCAAATGGTTGGAGAGGATTTATACGGCAGTAGTAGAAAATAGAATGTTACATGGATCAGAGGTTTGGGGAATAGATGAGGCTTGGAGAGAGACTGATAGAGTGCATAGATCCTTTTGTAAATATATATTGGGATTACCAATAGCATCACCTAATGGGGCAGCACAATTAGAACTAGGCAGGCATTCTACTAAAATTAAAATCTTGTCAAGGGCAATGAAATATTTATACAGAATCACTAACTTGGAAGATGGCAATATTATTAAAGAATGTTTTCATATTCAAAAGAGAAGTAACTGGGATGGGTCTTGGCCACATAAAATGAATGACGTGTTGAAGCAGATAGGTATGGGTCATTCTTGGATAAATGCAGAGTATGGGTATAGAGGCTTCTGGAAAGAGGTTAAGCTAAGATTAGAAGATATTGACAGACAAGACATTTTTGCCAATATAAGTGACAAAAGCTCCCTGAGATTATATAGAGAAATAAAAACAACCTGGGGGAGGGAAGGATATATAGATATATGTAGTAAGTTAGGGCGAGAAGGTTTTGCTTGGGCGAGAACAGGAGTGAGAAACTTGAAAGGTATAGGTCGAGAGAGGGAGCTAGATAAATGTCCATTCTGTGGTGAAGAGAATGCAGATTTCCATTGTATATTAAATTGAAGTCAAACAAAGATATGGAGAGAGCAGGCTTGGCTACGTAAATGGGACAATTTGGGGGGTGAAGTAGTAATCATAAAATGTTCTCAGTAAAAGGAGAAAAGAACAGGAGAAATATAGGGAATTATTTAGGGAAAGTTAAAGAGAGATGGCTAAGAACAATGTAGAGTGAGATAGGTGAAATGGCAGAAAGTGTAAAAAGGAGCAGATGGCCTCCAATACACAAAAACCTAGGGTTAGGTGTATGGGGACCGAATTATTATTCAATGGTGGGCAACGTGATAACATGATAAGTAGTACTAAATAATTGATTTCTTGTTACACTTGAGCATATGGAAACCGCTTTCACTATAAAAGAAATGCTAACTCACGTGTGACAGTTAACTTAGTTAACTTTGTCGTAAAAGGTTAACTGGCCTTTTTGCAAAGGGATGGTGAACGAACACGTATACTTCTGCTAGACAGAGCGGCAGACTGTGAACAACTTTCTGTAGGGGCTCTGTTGTATCAGAACAAACGCTTCTCTGTTCTACCAAATTGACAGGTACAGTCGGGTCAGAGCAACGTGTTCTTTTCCCTGAATCATTTTAACAAATGACTGCTAACTGGTATTCGCTTAGATAATATGCTCTGTATAGATTTTCATTTGAATTTCATAACATTTGGTGTTGATCACGCAGGACAAGTAATGTATATCACCAAAAAATACGATATGGAACGTTACCGAAAATACATGTGTTGTGGCCCTGTATAAAAAGGTATTTTAGAAAAATGTCCATCTGTGTGTGCACATGGACAACAAAATACAAAAGCATTAAAGTAAACCCGTGGCGTAAGAGCCCAAAGTGAGCCTCAGCTTGCCAACCCGACCGCCAGCCTCACGCCAACATACGCAAGGTACTGTCTGCCCTCCACAAGAAGGCAAGCGGGGGCTGAAGAGGCAGAGGGGCTTGTGCTGTCTATCTGCTCTGCTAGTGGATCCGTTTACTGTCTGCCCACCCCAAGAAGGCAAGCGGGGCCTGTGGAGGGACAGAGTCTTGAACTGTTTATCTGCCCTGCTAGTGGATCTGTTTACTGTCTACCCACCACAAGAAGGCAAGCGGGGCCTGTAGAGGGACAGAGTCTTGAACTGTTTATCTGCCCTGCTAGTGGATCTGTTTACTGTCTGCCCACCACAAGAAGGCAAGCGGGGCCTGTAGAGGGACAGAGTCTTGAACTGTTTATCTGCCCTGCTAGTGGATCTGCTTACTGTCTGCTCACCACAAGAAGGCAAGCGGGGCCTGAAGAGGGAGAGGGTCTTGAACTGTATCTGCTGTGGTAGTGAATCTGTTTACTGTCTGCTCACCACAAGAAGGCAAGCAGGGCCTGAAGAGGGAGAGAGTCTTGAACTGTTTATTTACTGTGGTAGTGAATCTGTTTACTGTCTGCCCACCACAAGAAGGCAAGCGAGGCCTGAAGAGGCAGAGGAGCTTGAGCTGTTTATCTGCTCTGTTAGTGGATCTGTTTACTGTCTGCCCTCCACAAGAAGGCAAGCGAGGCCTGAAGAGGCAGAGGGGCTTGAGCTGTTTATCTGCTCTGTTAGTGGATCCGTTTACTGTCTGCCCACCACAAGAAGGCAAGGGAGGCCTGAAGAGGCAGAGGAGCTTGAGCTGTTTATCTGCTCTGCTAGTGGATCTGTTTACTGTCTGCCCACCACAAGAAGGCAAGGGAGGCCTGAAGAGGCAGAGGGGCTTGAGCTGTTTATCTGCTCTGCTAGTGGATCTGTTTACTGTCTGCCCACCACAAGAAGGCAAGCGAGGCCTGAAGAGGCAGAGGAGCTTGAGCTGTTTATCTGCTCTGTTAGTGGATCTGTTTACTGTCTGCCCTCCACAAGAAGGCAAGCGAGGCCTGAAGAGGCAGAGGGGCTTGAGCTGTTTATCTGCTCTGTTAGTGGATCTGTTTACTGTCTGCCCACCACAAGAAGGCAAGGGAGGCCTAAAGAGGCAGAGGGGCTTGAACTGTTTATCTGCTATGCTAGAGGATCTGTTTACTGTCTGCCCACAACAAGAAGGCAAGCGGGGCATGACGAGGGAGAGAGTCTTGAACTGTTTATCTGCCCTGCTAGTGGATCTGTTTACTGTCTGCCCACCACAAGAAGGCAAGCGAGGCCTGAAGAGGCAGAGGAGCTTGAGCTGTTTATCTGCTCTGTTAGTGGATCTGTTTACTGTCTGCCCACAACAAGAAGGTAAGCAGGTCCTGAAGAGAGAGAGAGAGAGAGAGAGAGAGAGAGAGAGAGAGAGAGAGAGAGAGAGAGAGAGAGAGAGAGAGAGAGAGAGAGAGAGAGAGAGTCTTGAACTGTTTATCTGCCTTGCTGGTGGATCTGTTTACTGTCTGCGCACCACAAGAAGGCAAGCAGGTCCTGAAGCGGAAGAGGGGCTTACAGGGCTTATATGCTCTCCTGGAGGTTCTGTTTACTGTCTACCCACCACAAGAAGGCAAGCGGGGCCAGAAGAGGGAGAGAGTCTTGAACTGTTTATCTGCTCTGGTAGTGGGTGTGTTTCCCACCACAAGAAGGCAAGCAGGTCCTGAAGAGGCAGAGTGCTTGAGCTGTTTATCTGCTCTGCTAGTGAATCTGTTTACTGTTTGTCCACCACAAGAAGGCAAGCGGGTCCTGAAGCGGGAGAGGGGCTTACACCGCTTATCTGCTCTGCTAGAGGATATGTTTACTGTCTACCCACCAGAAGAAGGCAAGCGGGCCTTAAGAAGGAGAGGGGCTTGAGCTGTTTATCTGCTCTGCTAGTGGATCTGTTTAGCTATCTGCCTACCAAAAGAAGGCAAGCAGGTCCTGAAGAGGGAGAGGGGCTTGAACTGTATATATGCTATGGTACTGTATCTCTTTGCTATCTGCCCACCACAAGAAGGCAAGCGGGGCCTGAAGAGGGAGAGGGGCTTGAGTTGTTCATCTTCTCTGATAGTGGATTTGTTTACTAGGAAATGAGTGTATGAGAGTACATATGAATCACCCATGCTGCCAGATCTAATGCTGGTTTCAGTAACTGTAGTTACAGGTATTATGTATGGATGAGTTATGTGACAACACTGTGTACTTTACATGAACCTAGCATGCTTATCATATCCGGAAGGCGAGCAAAAAGTGATTACGTTACACATTCCTTGCCTTGGTCGATCATCGGGGAAGCGATGTAGTTAGCATCTCGGCTCTCCTAGCCGGAAATTTGGCTTTCCAGACCAGGGTTCACTACGTAACGTAGCTCCGCAATTGGGTGCATTCCGTGGCAGGGAACCAAAGCACAACGCTCTAACACACTAAGCCGCAAGGCAGGACTTAAAATACCTAACACGGTGTATAAATGTAACACGTTCCATGCCCGCCTCTGTAGCGTAGCTGATAGCATGTCTACCTTACGTACAAGAGGTCCCAAGTTTGAATCTTGGTCAAGGTGTGTTATCTGGATAAGTTCTTTTTCTTCCCCTGGATTTTCCCTTATTCGAAAGATGGATGTCTGGTAACTCTAAGCTTTATGAACCCTGTGCTCATTTAAGTATGATTTCACCCACTTCATTTATTGTTCAATATGACTTGACATTGGAGGTCGCAATTAAAGAAAAAGGCATGCTCCACTCCTGTCTTGTTGGCTCAGTTGTTGAGATGCTGGCCTAATGATTTCAAGGTTGCGGGTTCAAACCCGCCCCGGACCGATGTGTCAGTCCGTACTATCGAAGAGTTCAGTTAAGTGCAGAGGCTCCACTACCATTAGTCCTGGACTCGTAGGACCAAGGACCCGGGCTTCCTTCAACCCGGGAGCGATGGATACTCCGGGGGTTTTTCCATGGGGCAATACCTTGAGTCTATAAAGCCCCCCCCCCCGCCGCTGGGCACAACGTCAAGACAGTTGGAAATGGATACGCCACTTACGCGCGTCAACCCCACAGGGAAGACTACCGAAAACCTCGTTGGGGCCGCCTGGTGATCTAGCACACCTTCTACTAGCTCTGCAGGCTAGTACCCGGGACTTAGGCAAACCTCTACCCCCTCCGGGCGGCCGTAGCCTGGCCGGAGGTACCCAATTCTCCGTGGGTGTCGGAAACACACTGCCCGCTCGAGTCCAACCCAATCCGAACAACTCTCCGACGGGAGGGGCTCGGCACTTCGGCCCGAGGTTCCTCTAGTAACGTCAGAGGTACCACGAGTGCTAGTCTATAGCGCCTGCACCACGGCAGCTGAAGAGGGCGGCTCCCCTCCCCTACCGCGATTGCTTCCGGAAACCTACGTAGCATGATCCTCAAGGTTACGAATGCGTAAATATAGAAATATTCAGTATTGAATGAGCTCGCGGAACTGTTCACTCAATTCTAAACAGCTGTCAAATATTCCGCAGCACCGCGGATGTTGCCGAGTACATTTTTAAAATGTAGCTAGAGCAAATAAAATATTGTTTGACATGAATTTTCTTGTTTTTCTCCTGAAATTTTTGGAGAAGCGCTTCTTCCAATGCTTCATTGCTGACATTCATCTTTCAGGATAAGGGAAAATCCTGGGGGGAAAAAATCTTAAAACAGGTAACTCAAGCTCACTGAGATTCGAACTTGGGACCTCTTGAACATGAGGCAAACACGTTAGTTACCACCTTCAAGATAGAGGCTGGCAATGTATCTTTTGTGAAAGGCTTTCTAAAAAGTTGAAAGCAGAAAGTACCCTAATGCATCTTGCATTTTCAAGCACTTCCTGGTTCTCACACTGTACATTCTAGTAAAGACAGGTGACGATGTAGGAGCGTGCGTTTTGTATTACAAAGAGAGTACATAATGTTTCTCCGTTAACAGAGGCAAGTGTCTCGCTCGGCAAGCTGGCGTTATTGGGGTCAGGGCTTTGCTATATTTACATCACTGCTAGAGAGAGAGCGTTGCACTCCGCTGCCAGCAAACGCTCTCAATTACTTGGAAAGCAATCTTATGGAACAATATTGCATCATCATTATCTCTGTTTAGTGCATTTCACTTTCTCTACTCTTTACCTATAGAGGAAATCTACTCTCTACTCTTGTACAAACTATTCCTGTCTTCTTCGAGTTAATCAATATATAAACTTTACATAAATTGTGTTTTGGCATATTTCAAGGATTTAGATCTTTAAAAAGAGATACGAGGGCGCTCTGAAAAGTTTCCGACCTCAGCATGAAGATGGCAGCACTCGTAAATAAAAGCTAGTGAACGCTTACTTTCTTCTCGGGCAGCCAGGTGAAAAGATGATTAGATATCAACGTTTTGGGAGTGTACATCTCTCCCATCATCAGAATATTTATAAAATGTTATACACAAATGAAATACTGGATATAACACAACTATAAACAAAGACAAAACACTATCAATTCGCATTACTGAACAAAAGACTGTTTTCAGTAAATTAAATACCAGGTCAGGAGATGGCGTGAGCAAGCTGTATTGATCTTTGCTTCTTAATTCGACGGATTTCCATTTTAAGGCCGGTTTCCAAGAGGAGCTGAACTGAAATCCAGCATCACGACTAAGCGTGCTCCTTTCAGAGGAAATCGCCAAAGCCTCCTTAATTCTCCGCTCCCAGTAACTGTTGCAGTTTGCCAAGATGGTCGTCTCCCGAAAATTGGCTCTAAGGTCGTTATCAAAACAATGCTCTGCCAGTCCAGACTTCTCATGTTGCATTAAACGAATGCTCCGTTCATGTTCGATTATTCTAGTAGCGATGGTCCTTCCGGTTTGTCCTATATACGGTGTCTCACATCCACAGGCAATGCGGTACACTCCCGGAACTTGAAAGTCCAGTTTGTCTTTCGCTGACCTCAACATCACTCTAAACAACACTACCTTTGAATTGCTGAACTATTTTCAATCTGTCAAACTATAATGTAATATGAAAAAGACCAATATGATGCACTTAAACTTGCTAAAAAAATATGATGGTAATATAAATCTAAAAGTACAGAGTGACATTGTGTCAGAAGTGAAAACACATAAATTTTTGGGTATTGTGTCAGATAATCGACTAACTTGGGCTGATCATATTGAAAACATATGCGGAAAAATTAGTAAATCATTATATCTCTTAAGATATTTTAGCAAGTACAACAATACAAATATCCTAAAATTAATATATTATGGAGGTATCTATCCATATCTAATCTATGGAATAGAAATATGGGATTCAGCAGCCAAAACACACATGCATAAACTGCTTATTTACCAAAAAAAGTGTGTTAGGGTCATGTATAATCTAAACACAAAAGAATCTTGAAGGAATGCCTTTATAAATACAAAAATAATCACCATCTACTCTCTGTACGCTTATACAGCTATAGTGTTTATTGCGGACAAGTGTAATCCAGTTAAAAACAGTCAGGTACATGAGCATAACACCAGAACCAATATGAATTACTATAGAGATAGTGTAATTAAAACTGTCTCTCAAAAGGATGTACAAATACTAGGAATTAAGCTTTACAATAAACTGTCATCTGATATTAAATCAATAGCTAGCATCTCAAAACAGCAGTTTAAATGGAAGTTAAAGGCTTTCCTCATAAATAAATGTTTATATAACTTAAACGAATTATGACATTGCAGCTTTAATTATACTTGAAAGTGATAAATTCATTACGCTGATTAAGGGATCATGTGTAGAATTAGTTTCTAATGCTGTAATTGACTATGTAAATTAGTTTCTAATATCTATTGACAGTATTTATTTGCTTTTCTACTTTAGACTTTTGTTGGATCCTGTATCTGTTACAGTTTTTAGTCTTATATAACTTTTTATATTTATCTTTGTATCTTGAACTGACGTGTCCTATAACATATGTATTATGTTCCAAAGGATGAAATAAATACAATACAAACAGATGTTTAATCTTCGGAGGTGGCTTGTGGATGGTCCTGATATTGTATTTGGCGAGAATTCTGCTGATACTGCCGGATAGGTTGCCGGTAAACGGGATGCAGGCTGTAGCGGTAGGCTTATCTGACGCTTGCTGTATTACAGGTTTCCCTTTCCTAGCTTTGGTGATGGAGGCTTCAACGTCATATTCGGAGTAGCCGTTTTGACAGAAAGTGAGTCTCAGGTGTTGTAATTCTTGTTTTAAGTGGCTAGGATCAGAGATAGACAAAGCTCTGTGGGCCAGTGTATTGAGAACTCCCAGTCGTTGAGACTTATGAAGGAAACTATGAGCGTTCAGATAGAGATCGGTGTGTGTAGGCTTGCGATATACAGCATGCCCCAGTGTACCGTTGCTGTTTTTTGAAACAAGAATGTCCAGGAATGGAAGAGTTCCATCGTTCTCCACTTCCATGATAAACTATATTTGAGGTCGAAGGCTGTTTAGATGCGCAAGAAAGCTAGGCAGTGTGTGATCCATGTAGCCAAATTACAAAAGTGTCGTCCATGTATCTATAGAAATGAGATGGTTTAAGTGGAGCTGTGGCAAGTATTTTATGTTATAGGTGTTCCATATAGAAATTAGCTGGTGACAAGGGGAGCCCATTGCTACTCCGTCCACTTGTTCAAAGAAAGTACCACCAAACAAGAACTGGACGTCAGGGTATGTCGGAAGAGCTCTATGATATCAGCCTTAAAATGCTCCTTCAGAAGTTGGATGGCTTCTTGAAGTGGTACTCTTGTAATTAGAGAAGCTGACAAGAAGATCAGAAGGGCCAATGGTAATGTTCCTAAGTGTATGTACAAACTGTGTGGAATTACTCACATGATGTGGGCAATCCCTTACCAGAGGTTGTAATATATCAGCCAGGTGACGTGCCAGCCGATATGTAGGACTGCTCCTGGCGTCCACAATGGGGCGTAAAGGAACGTCCGGTTTGTGGATCTTCGGAAGTCCATACGTTCTAGGAGGCCTGATGATACCGCCTTCTTAATTTCTGAAGTAAGGCAGGATCTTTTAATAAGTTGTACAGTCCATCGTTCGATGGAAGAGGTAGGATATAAATGCTAGAGAATTTCGGTGTCCATCTGTTGACAGTTATCGATTTTGAACGCTCACTTGTTATGTAACAGTCGTTCGAGTTAGTTGACGTGAGTATTTTTATGAAAATGGACAAAATCCAGTATCGAGCTGTCATTAAATAGTTGTTTTTGAAACGCTATACGCCTACGCAAGTCAAAGATGAGTTGGATGCATTTTTTTTAATTCTAACAATCCTTTTTCTTATCAACGTGCATCTTTTGTTAAACTGAAATGATACTTGAAGGGTGTTTCACTTTTGGGGACCTATACTTCATAGAATTCCTTGTACGTGGCTTTACAGTTTACGAGATAAACTGTCACAGGACCACATCCTGCGGAAGTCTGCATTCTATTTTGAGGTTATTACTGTATATTTGTACAGCCTTCGAGTCACTACTAATTCTGAATCAGCAAATGTTGTATTGACTTGAAGATACCTCAGTTGTGGCGCCGCGTGAGTTATGGGGAAATCCAATTCCATGTCTGATTTTGTTGCCTTTCTCTACCTAGTATCGTTCATTTTATATATCCACTACAAAATATGCTCTCGAAATCTTAGTTTTTTTATCTATAAACCTTAGCAGAAATAGTTTCATTTCCCATTCCGTTGTAGATAAGAGTGTGCAGAAAAGCGAAAAACAATTGAATATTGACACGACTTTAAAAGCATCTGATATCTTATATTCACTTGCTTTTCTCTGAGTTATGCAATTTTTTGTAATTTACGTCCTTCAACGTTAAGTCATATCGGACGGTGAATGAATTGGATGAAATGATGCTGAAATGAGTCCAGGGTCCATGGAGCTTAGAATTACCCGACATTCGTCTTGAAGGATAAGGGAAAACCCCGGAAAATCCTTATCCAGGTAACTCACCCTGACAGATCCGAACTCGGGACCTCTTGAACGTGAGACAGACATCTACGCTACATGCATATCATTTAAGAGCTATCCTCTATGTGATGAATTTGAAATTCCAGTCTCTTTATATGGCCTGGGCATAGAAAAACGAATGAACTGCATATCTGAGCACACTAATAACAAGTAAATGGAATTGATAGAGTTTATATATATATAATTTACGTCATCCAACGCTAAGTCATATCGGACGATGAATGGAATGGGCGAAATGATGCTTAAATGAGCCCAGGGTCAATAGAGCTTAAGAGTTACGCGACATTCGTCTTTCAGGATTAGGGAAATTCCCGAAAAAAAACCTTATCCAGGTAACTCGCCCTGGCCGAGATTCGAACTCGGGACCTCTTGAACGTGAGGCAGACACGCTACCACCACGCTACCGAGGCGGTCAATTGATAGAGTCGACAGAAAAATTCAATGCCACGGCCGGGATTTGAACCACGGATCTATTGGTCTCCTTACTTACAATGGTAAGACGCCACAAACGGTGTATCTCGGATGCGAGAGCCTCTAGTGGTTTACCGGAAAAATATGAGTCAAATGGAGAATTTTATGTCATGACGGCAAATTGGCCATAGTAGCTCAATGGGTAAGAGCGACTGGACGGAAACCAGGAGATCTGTGGTTCAAATCCCGGCCGTGGCACTGAAATTTTCATGTCGACTCTATCAATCCAATACTTTAGCCTGGATACGGCTTCTGTGAAGAATTTATTAATTTCCATTAATTAACTTAAGTAAAGGGAAGATTATGGAAAGGGCATTGAAACTTTGGTATACAATATTGAACCTGGAAGAAAGGAATTTGTTAAAACAATGTTTAATTTGTCAAGATAAAAGTTTAAAGAACGAGAGATGGTAGAATGTCTTAGAAATAACCTAGAGAGCAGTGGATTAGGGCAAATGTGGAGAAAAATAGAAATTAATGTAAAAAGTTTCTGGAAATCTGCAAGAAAAACATTTGAAGACATAGAAGTGGAGAAAATATTTAGTGAAATATCTGAGAAGAGGTTTTTATTTTTTTATATACCAATGAAGGGGACTTGGGGAAGGGAAAAGTACATAGACGTGACGAATAGAGAGGGAGAGAAGGTATTGCTTGGGCGAGAGCAGGAGAATGTCGACTGAAAGGTATTAAGGGAGGGTATTCCACAAAATTACTGTCCCATATGTAGGGGAAATGAGAACTTAGAACATATATTTTTGAGTGCAAAGTGACAGATATTTGGAAGAAAGAGTTTATTAATAAAAAATGGTTTAAGTCAGATAGGAATATAGCTATAGCTGAAATGTTTGTTAAAGATAGTAAAAAGATCGGACGATTCTTGAACAAAGTTAAAAAAAAGTGGTAATGGACTGTGAACAGAACTCATAAGGAACCTGCATTGTTATAATTAATTGTTTAGAAATAAGGAACTACTGTAAAAGTGAGTATGACTGGTACAGAGCAGGGCTGAACACCAGTCACACTCAATTGTACTGGCTTAGCTAAAGTAAATAAATAAATAAATAAACAAGTAATATCTTGGAAATAGTTAATTCACAAAGTATGGCGTGATCCATATAACCCTGAACCATATCAACAGGCCATAACCTTTGAAACAATAATAGAACACACAAGCAACTTTGGAAGAATATAATACACAATTGGGAGATTACATTACACTATTTACATCTCAGAGAAAATGTTGGAAGTGTTCTCCACCAGCATCTATACCTGTTTGCACTCGTCTCACCATACTCTCTTCTCTCGAATCGAGAGAAGGTTATTTCCAGCAAGATGGAGCGACACCATGGAGCTTTTAACCAGTGTACTTGATAATCGAATAATCTCAAAAGGTCTGTGGCCCCCCCCCCCAGATCCAGTGATCTAATCTCACCGAATTTTTTCTTGTGCGGGTATCTAAAAATAGTGTGTACAAGAATAGACCACGGACAATTGATGTTCTCAAGGGATCCATTCGAAGCGAAATAAGTAACATTAGCGAGGATACTCTCCGTAAAACTTCAGAAAATATGGTGAGACGAGTGCAAACATGTATAGATGCTCGTGGAGGACACTTCCAACATTTTCTCTGAGATGTAAATAGTGTAATGTAATCTCCCAATTGTGTATTATATTCTTCCAAAGTTGCACGTGTGTCGTATTATTGTTTCAAAAGTTATGGCACATTGAAATGGTTCAGGTTTATATGGACCGCACTGTATTTAACATAAATTGTGTGGTTTAACGAAAATGTACATTTTTATATAGTAAGATTTTTGTCTATCTCTTACGGTTTAACAGTTGTGCAAGATATTCAGAATGAAGATAACTTTCCCAGAAAATTCAAGATGTACATTTAATTGGTTATGAAAATATAAGGGGTGTCCAGAAAGTAAGTTCTGTTTCAATTTATCTCCACTGCAGCGCTGCGATCGCAGTTCCGCACATGCGGGGTAGACGCTCTGTATCAAGAAGAAACGTGCGCCATTGTGAGATCGCTGTCAGCCGCGTACGCTTTGTTGTGCTTGTTTACAATGTCGGTGTTGATTGAAAATCCCGCCGCTTGTGAAATCAGATCTGTGATTCGTTTTCTGAATGCTAGGATTGCGCCGTGCAATGCAGAATAAGTGCCGAGGAATGCTGTCAAAAGGTGTTGTGTTTCTTCACGACAACGCACGACCACACACTGCAAATGCGATGAAAAACATCCTACAGGGATTTGACTGGGGAGTGTTTGACCACCCCCCGTATGGCCCTAACCTCGCTTCTAGCAACTTACGTCTGTTTTTGCATACCAAATCTTTCCTTGGCGGTCAACACTTCGACAATGACGAAGAGCTGAAAGAAAATGTTTCCAACTGGTAGCTCGCCTCGGTAGCGTGTCTGCCTCACGTTCAAGAGGTCCCGAGTTCGAATCTCGGTCAGGGTGAGTTACCTGGATAAGGTTTTTCCGGGGTTTTCCCTTATCCTAAAAGACGAATGTCGGGTTACTCTAAGATCTATGGATCCCGGGCTCATTTGAGCATAATTTAACCCTTCTATTCATTGTCCGATATGACTTAACGTTTGAGCACAGGAGGCAAACATCTATGAAGAAGATACACAAAAAGTTGTGCCTCGCTATGACAAATGCCTGCAAAATTTCAGCAGGTATGTAGAAAAGTAGGTGAAGAGTTGTAGAATTTTGTGGAATAAATATTTTTTCGGTATCCGTACACAATTTAATTTTATTACCAAACAGAACTTACTTTCTGGATGTACCTCGTACTTTAAAGGTATATTTCAAATTACTGTTTTTGAAACATCAGAAGTTTCGATAAATGTTTCATATAAAGTAATAGATTGCGAGATCATAAGCAGGCGTACTAAAGTGGGGCACGCTCATTTCTCAAAACCTACTACGTCTTCGAGGTCGCTCGATGGAAAACGTGAATATAAAAGGTCATTGTCGTTTTGATTTACTTGTATATTAACACTGCCTTAGCCAGGTGTTTCTGATGACCTCGGTGAGGTCATTAAGAACTCGGAATGGTTGAATCACCTTTTACGTGGGGTAAAACCTCTTGCGTGCAATATCCCTGTCAGGTATCAATAAAATTGCCTACTCTCTGTATGATGTACAGCTGTTAGTAAGTCATCAACGTGTGGATAAATCTTACTTACACCGAGAACAGTGTCAGTTTGACTCGTATTGTAGCCTTGGACCTGGTTTTTAGTTTGTAATGGGGATGTGACAAACGGTAATTTTTTGATAACGGCTATATCAGTTGCAGTTAGAACGTTAACGGTTACCAGTAACGCTTTTTAAACTGTTATGGACGATGTCGATGCCTTATTTGATGCCAGTGGCGGCTGGTCGGTTAAATTATTGGTGGTGCACAAATGAAAAATAAAATACAGAGTAGTAATGACTCACCTATTTATACACATTCTCTGCTCTACTCTCCTTAGACCTGGCGAATCTATCGATAACTTTTGCGTTGAAGTCGCTGATCTTCATAACAAATTCTCTCTCAATTGAAAGCATTGCTAATGCTGAAAATCGGTCCTGTGACATTGTGTTCCTAAGGAAAGTTTTTATTCTTTTTAAAGTTGAGAAACAGCATTCCGCTTCAGCGGTAGACATTGGCATAGTTAACAGTACTCGGAGGAGTTTGACATATTCGCTGAATGTAGTACATAAATTGTTTTCCTTATTGAAGTCCATCAAGCACAAAACGCCGGACATTCCACGAAATTACTCTCGACTGTAAATTACAGTCAGTTCTCTACGAATTTTTGTTCCAATGATAAAAGGATAGAATCTTATTGTTTCTCTAAGGGAATCCTCTGGAAATGTCTTAAAAATTTTCTTAATGAAACGAAGTTGAGGCTACCAGATGCCCCGTGAAGCTAAATCTGTCCTTTGCTTCTCTAAGAATGTCACATACTTCAAGAGCTTCTCTTCTTTTCACATCATGATCTTCTATTCTTCTCCCCTTAATTGCAGTTTCTTCATGTTCCTCGAAATCCACGCTATTTCTTACCTTTTGCACTTCCATTTCAAATGCGTTTAGCTGGGCGATGGCAAATGTTGCATTGCAGTCTCGTTTCTGCAGCTGATTGTACAAAATGTCCACATGTGGCATGATCTTGTAGAAGAAAGACAGCCAGAATACAAAATTATAATCTTTCAAAGTGGCCATAAACCCAGAAGCCTGAACAAGTGTGGCGTTGTTGTTTAACAGAGCTCTCTTCTGAATAACCTCCATGCATTTAATTAAATTCTCCCTGTGTTCGAAAAGCAGAGCACACAGAAGCTAAGCCTGAAGGTACGCTATAGCCGTTGCTAAGAATAGGAGGAGCTAGGTTTATAAACCTCCATTTAAGCAATGTATAAGAAGCCACTCCCATCTCTTCACCTTCCCGCACCCCCCTCAGAGAACCCACCTTTGGGCGAAATCTTAGGTTAACTCTTCGCTGCAAACCTGCGGCTCCTACAGCTAATCACTGTTTATTTCGACTTCTGCGGTCATGGGCAGCTGCAGACGATAAGCGTAATTGAAACATGTTTGTATATAAAACAATGCAAACAAGTACAGCTTTAATGTGCAAAATGCACCTGTTGTATATTCAGAATCAGTGGGTGTAACGCAAACCTGCAACCTTATGGAGGAACCGCCCCTGTTTGATGCAATCTAAAAAGAAATTTAAGAAGTTTCTCTAGCTGTGTGAACACTATTTACAAAGGTGGTTTATAATCGCAAAATGCATTCGTACTTGCTTCTACGTTCCTGCTCGACTTTGTGGGTTTGTAGAACTAAAATCCTTGTTTGGTAAAGTTTAAAATTCTCTTTATTTCAGTAGAAAGACGTTTTGTACACCCCTTACAGGCTCTAAAAATGATGTGACATACAAACAGTAGTCTTTCGTTGCTTCACCACACGTAAACTAACGAACGAAATGACTTGCGGTAAACCTCAAAGGTCCACTACACAGCTGGACACACTAGCTACTCGACTAGCCCTGGCTGACCATGGCCATGACCATGAGGTGCTGGCTGGCTGTATATAGCCAGAAGGTTTTTGCTGCGTGCCTACCCGTTTAAGGTTTTTCCGCAGGTAAGGTATTTGATACGGGATTTTGTAGGATGGATATGGTGTAGGTTTTGAGCTTGATGAATTTTGTGAGGTTACAATTATTGTACCTTCAGGATGAAAGAACAGGATGCAATACCCAGCACCCTGGTGTTTTTAATTTAGTTTGGGTTGGGGAGAATTTTGTTGCTAAACAACTTAGGAGATTATGTGGAGCTCAGCTTTAGCTGCTGTTAGGATTAGCCCCTGGGTTATCTGGGGTGCCCGCATGCCGTGCGGGGGACCCGATGTTGTCTAGAACGGCGTCTAGTGGGGTCATAATCTCCCAGTGATCTAACAAGGGCGCTTCTATGAGTTGGTAAAGTTGCGTAGAATTTTGATGCCCGGCGCCTCACTCCGTCCTCCACATATGGAAGTCACAAGGCTTCGTGAAGCAACCTGGTAGGAAAATAGCGACCCACAGAATAGATAGACCATAGCCCTCTATTCTGTGCACGTTGAAGCCATGCCAACCAGCTATCTGCGGCCATGCCCCAGATCTCGCAGGCATATAGCATCACGGGAATCACCAGCGCTCGGAAGAGGTATAACCTCATGCCAGAGTTCGACCCCAGCATAGGATACAGGGAAGCGATTGATCCCTGTACCCTTGCCGCTTGGTCTTTGATGTGCTACTAGCCCTGACTGAAGAGCCGCGGCTGTTTCATACCTCCACTCTTAGTTCTAGACACACTGGATCGCTCGAAAGCTGCCAAAGTTCCACGACGTAGCGAGAAAATGAGGGAACTATTCAAACATCTCTCTGCCTCTTTCTCTCTCAGCAAGCGTTTAGCGCTGCGCGCCGGACTATCTGCTCTTTCTTTCCTACCCGAGCGCAGGCCGGCAGCAGCACAACAATGCCTGGCGACAGAATTAAACATAAACATCACATGATGGAAAGGTAGCAAAGGAATTACATCACTAATGCCAACTTCAACATGACTAAAATCCCGAATAAATAAATATTCTCGCAGTATGTTAAATGTATCATGATCACGATATTTTGAAAGGCGATAAAAATATTTTGAAACTGGTACAAAAAAAAATGCAGTTATATATTGTATGAAAGCTGGTAATTCATAGCTATTCCCCCCCCCCCCTCGCCAAATAGTGTATTAGAATTCACTAACGATCTCTTCTAAAGGAGTTTAATACTACCTAATAATTAAAAGTAGTGTTAGATCGATCAAATTTTTAATCGATTAACCGTGTTACTTTAATCGATTAATTTATCGATTGATCGAGAAATTATCTGTTCAAAAATTAGGTGTAAGGATTATATAAAGAACTTTAATACTTTGTACATTTCATTATTTATGAAACTTTTAAATATTTAGATATTTAGAAACTTAAAAATATTCAAAATTTGTGTTTGCATCAAGTGCACATGCTTTATATATGTATTGAATATTTTTACAACATTTTTGCAAGTAATCATTCAGTAACGTATTATATCAATATTTACTAAGATTTGTGAGACTGACATGCAGTTGTTTTTTTATAACTTTTTCCTTATTTTAACTTTTTTAACACAAACCTTTCACTCAATGTCACGAATTGAGAAACGTTACTGGCTTACTGCAGTTTACAGCAAAGTTACACCACCACCAGACCTGAGAAGTGGGATCAGTTATTGTTTCCATAGCTGCGTAATCGAAGTGTTAGGTTCAAGGTTTTACAGTTCAATTTATGCTAGCAAGCGATAAATAATCATTTGTATGCGATATTTTGTCACACACAACCTGTCAGCATCTGTATGTAGTTATGTAGCTCTTAGAATATTTCACAACAGAAGTGCTATTTAGACTCTCTCGGGGTTCAGAGTGATTTCTTTAGATATTAGGAGGTATATTATCTCAAAGTTCAAAGAACATTACGTGTCTAGTGAAAGCTTGATGCGTTGGAAAGGTTGTTTAGGTTGGAGGCAATACAGGAAAACAAAGAGGGTCAAATTTGGCTAAGAGTTCTGATTAATATTTATTGCAATCGATTAATTTTAATCGACTCCATTAATCGATTAAATTTTTTAATATTTAATGTAAAATAAGGAATTAATCGATTAATGGTTTCGATTAATCGATTAAATCACGCAGTACTAGTGAAAAGTAACTAGTTTCTGATAAGCGATACCATTGCACTTGTAGTGAATGAGATAGCATTACGTTAACGAGATAACACTACATGTCAGAGCGTTGAAGTGTATTGACCTTCACTGAAGAGAGCTGCATTCGCTTGTTATCTTGTTTACTAGAATAGTGAAATATTAATAAGCTGGCGTACAGTAAGTGACGAAACACAAATAGAGCACTGGGAGGTTGTGTGTCCGATATGAAAGGTTAATCAATTAATCATTATACACGGATGTAAATTACCACTACAGCTGCCCGTTTGTTGCTTGACACAAAGGTATTTCGATTCCGACTTCTTTCTTCTTGTTACAATATTCAGTTACGTTATATATGATTTCCCACGCCTGCCGTTGCTGTCCAAAAGACATGATTGCTTCTTACTCGCCTTGTATGTGCGACAGGCTTTTGTAAACAACTCCGTTGTTTCACAGATTTTTCCTATATGCTTCCAAGTTTGCCATCTCTCCTGTGTACGGATGACAATACTACGCCAAAGCACAACTTTCAGAACGAGTGAATAGTGAATCGCGAGTAGAAATAGTTCGTTATTGCATTGTGTATATAATTGCTTATTTGATCCATTTAAGTGTAGACCAGAGTGTATAAATACTATAACTTTCAAAACATTTAAACATGAGCTGCAGTGAAAGATATGACGGTTGCAGTCGGTGACAGACCGTAAACAGCTGACAGCAGTAAGGACAACACGTGTCTGTTGGCCGAATGATACAACCGCACTGTTTATGTGCGTCCCCGCTTAAAGTCCCGAGGAACTTTGTATCTTTGGTAACCTTTACTTTATTTTCTGTCCAGCCCTAGTTTGTACTTAAAGCTCTTTATTACTTTAGAGCTATTTGCTCTTAATTGTAGCCGTTATCTTTTCTTTACAATAAATATCTAACGATTAACTTGAGTTCTGATTAACCTGGATATTTGTGCTGCAGCGAGAAGATCTGAACTTATCGGAAAGAAGGTGCCTGGCCGATTCGAGGGTTGAAGTAATTTTTTCTTCTGTTACTCAAGCTCCATACTGGAATATCACTCGAGCTTTGGCTTTGGCAACAATGCTAGGATAACAAACAGAATAGTCCTTTCCCTTGCGTTTGATGACACTAATCTCTGTTTCATATAACCTTGCCCCGCTGACATGTATCACTCCGCGTGCAACTACCTTCCCCCTCATCCTAATTGTCTAATGCTTTAGCGCCATAGGCCATAGGCGGTGCCTTCCCGTCACATTTAAACCTGCCAGGAGGATAGATAAAATCATACAAATAAGAATATGAAGGCATGCAAAAATAACGAAGTTTATAATGAAACTGAGCAAGTTGAAACTGAATGAATGAGCAATGAAACTGAAACAAGTTTTTAATGAAAGGCCTTCGGCCTTTTCCACTGGGATTTTTTAACACCATCACACATACCTTGCAAAAATGCTTGTCTTTCAGTCTTAAAAGTCGTGTCACGCCATACTTGTCGTGTGTCCTTCATGCACTCAAGTCTCGTCAAGGTAGTATATTTTGCGATTTGGACAATTTGATTGTCCTTAAATAACGTCTTCGCTACACAGGAATATCGCCCCTGGAGTGGTAAGTTTTCCTGTTGTCTCAATTTCATGTCGCGATGTTCCTACGCATCTAACACACCTGTAAGTTCAGATCACAGCTGTTCGACTTCTCTCACTGACAAAGACGGATTCTTCTCTGTGAATGCATTAAACACATACACCACAATTATTTTTTCTCCGCTTTGTAAAGGTTTTCCCTTGCGATGCTTCAGCGAAAAACTGGCGATAGACTCTGCCATTATAAATATAATAAGTACACGCGCAATAAACGATCAATAAAATAATTATCTCTCGCACTCGGCATAGCACACCGTCGAATGGCGATATATGACTAATCCAGTTCAAAACAAGGTCAGTGATAAAAGTCATATAAACAAATATGTCATCACTACCGCTAAATCACGTGCTATCGTGCCATGTGCTTGAGAGCAAAGGAACCTCCTCTTTACTTCGTTTAAGAATTAACATGCATTTCAGATAAATCAACTCTGTTACGTAATATATTTAATTAGAACAGTTACAAAAATATAAATTTGACAATTATCTTCCAACATATAAAGATATATCACCATGTTAAATAACGAACTAATCTTTACCGCACAACAGTGTGCACCACAACAGCAGTCAATGAGATGTGATAAGGTCACGTGACCGTTAAGAGATACGGGGCAAGCTTACGTGAAACAAGGATTAGGTGTTTGAACAGGAAATGGTACGCAAAATTGTTCGGTATACCATACGGAGTGGAGTGTACCGATTACGCTGTGTGTGTTCCAGCGTATGAAAGGTACCAACTTATGACTAAAGCTCGTTCGGAGGAGAGCTCTGGTGCTTCTGGAGAGTGAAGAGTAAAGTAACGCCTCCGGATCGATCATTAATAACAATGAGTTTAGATTCGCAGATCTGTAGAGAGATGAGAGTGCGACAGACGGCTTGGCAGGACCACATTCGGGTCAGGGCTGAGTCAACCTTTCGCCGTCCTTGTGCCACAACGAGCCGTGTAACATTTTAACCCACTTTTCCTATTTCAGAACCGAACAGATGTTACCTGCTTTAATCACACCTCGTATCTATGTATAGTGTCTTCCAAAATTTAATGCTTCATACGTAGATAACGTCTTTTATACATTGAAGAGAAGGTACAATTATATAGCGCGATCCATATAAACCTGAACCATAACTTTTGAGCATTAATAAGACACAGGTGCAACTTTGGGAGAATATAATACACAATTGAGAGATTACATTACACTATTTACATCTCAGAGAAAATGTTGGAAGTGTCCTCCACCAGCATCTATACATGTTTACACTCGTCTCACCATATTCTCTGAAGTTTTACGGAGAATATCTTCGCCAATGTTGGAAATGGTGGAAATCACAAATGTCGATGAGCGGAATGTCGTATGTAATCACTATTCAAAAATGAAACAAATTAAATATGGAGTTCCCCAGGGATCCATACTAGGACCCGTCCTCTTTTTAATATTCATAAACGACTTCCCAAATTATTTAAATCCAACTCGAGTAACTATGTTTGCTGACGACACAAATGTTATAATAAAGGGAAATTAAAATGCAAAACACATAACCAGTAAAATTGAAACTTGGTTTGCTGAAAACAAATTGCTTATTAATACAAACAAATCTTCAGCAATATCATTTCGCCACAAACAAAATAAAAATGTTGGCAAACCTGACATCAAATTGTATGGTGCGTGTGTTTCTTATAAGACAGAAGCAAATTTTCTGGGAGTATGGGTAGATCAGCATTTAGACTGGGAAGCACACATAAAATATCTAGTAATAAAGTTAAATAAATTCTACTTCTCATTAAGAGTAATAACAAATGAGTTGAATGCAAGTGACATGAGAACCTTATATTTTGCATATGCAGAAAGTCTAATGAGGTATGGCATTATAATTTGGGGGGATAGTAAAGACAGTCACTTGGTTTTTAAAGTACAAAAAAGGATTGTTAGATGCCTAATGTCAGGAAAAAATATGACTCCTGCAGGAACTTCTTTAAGGAATTGAAAATCTTGACTCTGCCCAGTCTGTATATATACTGTTTGCTATGTTATACAAAACAAAATCTTGAAAATTTCACCACAAATAATCAAATACATCATCATAACACCAGAGGTAAAACAGACTTAAGAACAATAACACATAGAACTACACTTTATTCCAAATCAGTTAGATATTCAGCAGTCACTCTGTATAATAAACCACCGGCCAATCTGAAAAACATAAAATCCATGCGGTGTTTCAAGCTATCGTTGAAAGAAATTTTATTAAGCGATTCATATTATGATATAAGTGAATTTCTAGATACACTGTAGCTGGCCATATAATTGTATATATTTATGATGCATTTTAAATGCTGTGTAGTTGTAGAGCCATGCAACTATATATATTTATGAGTTCATGCTTAGATCTTATTAATTACACTTGATGCAACTTATTTTTTATACTTATATTATTTGTATTGTCCTAAATATTTGTATTGACGTATCCAATGTCATTGTATTGACTTAACGAATGAATAAAACTACTACTGCTACTACTACTACTACTACTACTACTACTACTACTACTACTAATCTCGGTTCGAATGGATTCCCTGAGAACATCAAATGTTCGTGGCCTATTCTTGTACACTCTATTTTTAGATACCCTCCGGTGAGGTTAGGTCAGGGGATCTGAGTAGCCACACACCTTTTTGAGATTATTCGATTATCAAAGAAACTGGTTACAAGTTCCATGGTGTCATTAGATGCATGTCACGTTGCTCCATCTTGCTGGAAAAAAAACGTTCTCAATTCGATATCCTCTCCGTAAAATATTAGAGAATATGGTGAGACGAGTACAAACATGTATAGATGCTGGTGGAGGACACTTCCAACATTTTCTCTGAGATGTAAATAGTGTAATGTAATTTTACAGTTGTGTATTATATTCTCCCAAAGTTGCACGTGTGTCCTATTATTGGTTCATGTTTATATGGATCGCACTGTATAATAACGTCGGATATTCATTCAGTGACTTGAAAAGTAAATAAATTGTTGATTAATATAAAGTTTGGAGGAAAATACTGCTACGTATGCTCGGTGTTAGTAGTGTCCTGCAAAAGTGTTGCATCTCATTTTAGCCCGCCTCGGGTAGCGTGCCTACCTCACGTTCAAGAGGCCCCGAGTTCGAATCTCGGTCAGGGTGAGTTACCTGGATAATGTTTTTCCGGGGTTTTCTCTTGTCCTTAAAGACGAATGTCAGGTAGCTCTAAGCTCCATGGATCCTGGACGCATTTGAGCATCATTTCACCCATTTCATTCACCGTCCGATGTGACTTAACGTTGGAGGACGTAAAATTAAAAAAAAAAAAAAAAAAAAAAAAAAAGGAATCTCAGTTCATTTTTTAAACACAAGGGTTGTCGTTTAGGCTGGGCTTTTCCTGGAAAATCTTGTGGCATCTTTGAAAAGAATAGAAGTTAAATATATATTTCGGTTTTGACTTAAAGCTCTTTAAAGACAGACCCATTTACCTTAAAAAAAACACACCTTTTGTAGTTATAGGGGATCACAAATCATGTATTTCCGATGAATTCTCGGTACTAAATGTTTAGTACAATACAGTACTCTATTTAGTGTTAGGTACGTATTAGAGAAACTGAAACTAATGGGATTAATCTTATATTATGTATAAAAAGTCAAAATTGTGCTAAAGACTATCCTTTGTGTTATACCGCGGCTACGAATTAAAAAACGCACCCTCCGTTCAGTGACATCACCATTTCAGCAATTGTTTTGACCAATTTGTCGACCCCTGCGTAACGTTATACACGTCTCTTACAATTATATTGCACTCGTACAGTTGGACTGGTATCCTTAACGTAGTTTGACACTGGAGGCTTAGTTAGACGTCGTTTTGTAACCTTCTGGTTAAATGTAAAGGTGTTGGTATAACTGAAGAACTAAATTATGTTGGTAGACGTGCCAGTATAGAAAAACAAAAGTAATGTCTGAAATAATTGCCATTCATGATGAAATTATAACATTAATTCAATATGATATAGTGTCATTCACAACGAAAAACAATGACAATTATAACTAAGGGGAGGATTTTGCCCTATTTGCCTATTTTATTCCTTTGTTCAGAAACGTCGGCTTTTAAGTTATAAGCACGTTTCCTACAATTATTAGCCTAATTTCTTAGTTTTATAGTGCCTATAAATGCCTATTTCATAGGTTTGTGCCTGTTCTGCTTATTAGCGCCTAAAACCGCATTTTTAGCCAATTTCTTCTGCTTTTAGTGACAACAGCTTTTGCATTTGTTGGTTTCAACGTGAAGTTTTCGTGGAAGAGAAATTTCTTACTGCTGCACATTGGGTATACAAAAAGGGGCTTATTAAGGAGACACATCTGTGCAAATGGCCCAAAACTTACTAGATTTTTTTGTCTTAAAATTAATATAGACATACTTCAATAATATAAAGTATTTTTTTTCTAGCGGCACTGCAGTAAACGTTACATGACTATTTAAATAACCCTACACCTGTATCGTAGCAGCTATTACGTAATTTTAACCTCAGATTTCTCAGATTCCATATTTTCTACATTTTCCTAACTTCAAAATGTTCCACAGGATGCAGTTTTGTATTAATCTGTATGAAATTTTAAACATGCCTCTAAGGGCAACTGCATATCAAGTGTACCCATTTATATTTGTTGTGTTTTTGTTATTTGTATCGAAAAAGGATTATAATGCTTGCTTATTAATGAAAACGCGTAGGAAAATATTTTTTTTAAATAGGTATGATTATTTTTTCCCTTCGTTGATATGGCGAAGACAAATATTTCATACAGGTCATTAATAGGTTAAAATGGGTGCAGAAACTTATACCCCAAGCATTAATTTTTAAAACTACAATATGTGGGACATTTTGAAAATCGCCTAAACTCTTAATTCCTCAGAAAGTTGAAAACTTGGTATTACTCCATTCTTGATCTATCACAAAAATAGATGGTATATATTTGAAACAAATCTAACAAAAGCTTCAAATATTTCAGTTTTCACCCTTAAGCCCCGCAATCCATGTTTTTGTTTTTTGACATAGTTAAACTTCACACCTTTCTGCACATTATGTTCTTACTTAGTGGCGTGGATTTATATGTATTTTAATTCTACGACAATATCTGGTATTTTAACTTATTGTGGAGCAATTTATGAAATTTGAATAAATGTAGATTATTTCGCCTAGGGAACTGTTTAGCGAATTTGTTGCTGCATATGTTGCAATGATTGTCATTTCGTTATAGTGTATTTATAGTGCATTTTAGGAGCCATTTTACTAATTGTGTATTTCTAAGTGTTTACTTAGCAAATTTTTAGTGCCTATTTAAGTGCCTATTTTGCCCAATTTTAGTGCCTTTTTGCCTGCCTATTTCACACATTTTTAGTGCCTATAAATCCGTTCCCTAATTATTACCATTATTTCCATCATTTTACCTGAATAACATAAAGCCTGGGTCTTAAGTACTTACAGCATGGTAAGTCGTCACAAAAGGTGCGTGTCTCATAGCATATGAGAACCCCTAGTGGTCTACCGGGAAACATACGAGTCAGTTGGAGAATTTTAATGTCATGTCGGCATGTTGGCCATAGTAGCTCAGATGATTAGAGCAACCGCACGGAGAGCGAGATCCGTGGTTCAAATCCCGGCTATGGCATTGAATTTTTCAATCTGGCTCTACTGTTTCAAACCTTAGCCTACACACGGCCAGTGTGGAAGAAATTATTGTTTCCATCTATTATTACGGTTTATTATCAGAATATCTTAGAAATTGTTCATTAAAACTCATTTTTCTAATTATTTAGTTGATCGTGTTCACGTTGAAAATATTTTCTACAAACATTAGGCTAGCTGTCAGGTACAGGTATATTTTTATATCTTGACAGATGGAGAGCGATGCGCAGTGGTATCTGGACAAGTCCACCTCAGAACGGTTGCAACTGGAGGGGAGGGCAGGTCAGTTGCGTATCAGTTGCGAGCAACTAAACAAGTGCAGGGCTACTCGGTAATACTACAGCTTGTTTAAAAAAATGCGCGTTTCCTGGTTCTAAGAGAGCATTTAGAAATGGCGCCTCATAGCAGCACATTAGGAAATAAAGTGCTACATTTAAAAACACGAGAAGTAATAACCAATGTCCATAGATTTATAAAACAGGAACAATGGTCTGGGTCTACTACAAAAATCTGGGAAAGGGCATATTAGGCAAAAGTTGTGTCTGAAAGTAGTTTAGGTGAGTTATTAAGGAAAGAAAAGCCATTGGTGCTAGTGCAACAACGTCCTTCTCTATGCCCAGTAAACAAAGATTAAGAACATGCACAAAATCTAATTTGGATGTTTTAATTCAGAAGTAGTTAGGCGAACTGCGAACAACTTTTAAAGCACAAAAAAACAAAGAGCAACTTTGAAGAAAGTGCTTATGAAGCTAAAAATTCTACTGACTTCCAAGGCAGTGTCTGAACATTAAGAAGAGTTCTTTTGAAGCTAGGATTGTTTGAAAAAAAAAAAAAAACACTAAGCGTGACGGACAAATTTTAATCGAACATCGCACCATACGAGCAAAAAGGCTTAAGTATTTACGAAATATTCAGAGATATCGCAGTGAAGTTTATATAGTTTATATGGATGAAACTTACATCAATTCAGCACATACCAGACCATATGCCTGGAGTGAAATTCGTTACAGGGACTCTGCAGCGATAGTGAAAGGTAGGGTATCATACCTGTTGGAGAACTGCGTTTTCTTATAAAACGCCTACTATTTAAGACCCAACAAAAGCGTGGAGATTATTACCATAATACGAATTAAAACTTAGTTTATAAGGGCTGCAATTCTGGCTTCGAGGGTGAGATATGTTTTTAGACACCTCATCCACCGCACTCCCTTCTCGTAATCTTACGCGTGTGACGCACTGTGGCGATAGGTGCACTACCCCCACCACAGTTGCTACTCATCCCTACCGCGCAGGATTCCTGTCAAGATAAAATAATACATCTGTACTAAATTGTATAGAGAGTCCGCCTCTGTATACCGTTTACAGCGGGAGAATAAGTAGATGTAAACAAAACCACGTGACCGTTGACCGTAGCGCACCTTCTTCAAAATTTCCATGATGCTTCCGAGGTCTAAATTGTCCCTTGAAAAAGTACTGGTACTGAGGTATGGAGTCTTGAGTTCGTTTTGCTAAAGCGCATAACAAGTGCGTACTAAGCATATTTCAACTATAAAAACATATACCAATAGATAGTTAAGTTGGGTTGTAATTAAAGTAAATCATGCTGCGCGCGCAAGTTGAAGGAACTCCGTAAAAGGCGGAAAGTTTATTATTTAGACGAGAGATGGGTTAACGAGAGACACACGACAAGCAAAGTATGGACTGACACCACAGTGAAATTAAAAACAAATGCATTTCGATCCGGTTTAACTGCAGGCCTTAGAAATTCTATGGGGAGGGATAAGTGTCTTATAGTTTTACACATAGGAAGTGATGATGGCTTTGTCGAGGGTGGCGAGCTTGTGGTCGTCTCCAAAACGGCGGGAGACTATAATGAAGAAATGAATGGCGACGTTTTCAAATCCTGTTTGAAAAGAGTCTCCCCAAATGACAACTGAATTCTGATGGTCAATGCCCCCTACCACAGTATGAGATTAGAAGGCATACCAAACAAGTGACATCACAACATGACTACAGAGTAAAAACATAATTTTCCACGAGGGTCATGTTAAGACGGAATTGCTAGCAATGGTCAAGTCTCGTGCTAAAGAGTACGAAAAATACGTAAGTAGCAGTTAATTTTCATGGATATTAATAGTGTGTTACGTGATACTTAGCTCGAAAAATGTGCCTTTAGTGCCCAAAATTTATATTAATATTATACTTAACGAACCGATTAAGCTGTTGGCTTGAATAAATACGTGTTTTTGTGTTGAAAATGCATATTTGTATTATTAATACATATTAATATTATACTTAACGAAGCGATTAAGCGGCTGGCTTGAATAAATACATGTTTTTGTGTTGAAAATGCATATTAGTATTATTAATACATATTAATATTATACTTAACGAACCGATTAAGCGGTTGGCTTGAATAAATACATGTTTTTGTGTTGAAAATGCATATTCGTATTATTAATACATATTAATATTATACTTAACGAAGCGATTAAGCGGTTGGCTTGAATAAATACATGTTTTGTGTTGAAAATGCATATTTGTATTATTAATACATATTAATATTATACTTAACGAAGCGATTAAGCGGTTGGCTTGAATAAATACATGTTGTTGTGTTGAAAATGCATATTCGTATTATTAATACATATTAATATTATACTTAACGAACCGATTAAGCGGTTGGCTGGAATAAATACTTGGTTTTTGTGTTGAAAATGCATATTCATGTTATTAATACATATTAATATTATACTTAACGAACCGATTAAGCGGTTGGCTGGAATAAATACGTGGTTTTTGTGTTGAAAATGCATATTCGTATTATTAATACATATTAATATTATACTTAACGAACCGATTAAGCGGTTGGCTTGAATAAATGCGTGTTTTTGTGTTGAAAATGCATATTCGTATTATTAATACATATTAATATTATACTTAACGAACCGATTAAGCGGTTGGCTGGAATAAATACGTGTTTTTGTGTTGAAAATGCATATTCATGTTATTAATACATATTAATATTATACTTAACGAAGCGGTAGCAGTACTGTCATTCCGAACGCTTGTGGATGCGGAGTGATGCTGTTGTTTATTCTCTCGTTGGACGTTGTGTAGCATAGGTGGTAACGACTCTGCCTTACGCTCAAGAGGCCCAGAGCTCGAATCTCGGTCAGGTTTTCCCGAAATATCCTGAAAGGTGAATATCGGATAACTCTAAATATATGGACCCTGGGCTTATTTGAGCATCATTCCAAACATTTCATTCTCGTTTGATAAGACTTACGTTGGAGGACGTACGAGTAAATTAAAAAAAAAACAAAAACAAAACAAAAAACTTTTTAGAAGGTTTTAATGAGTAGAGCCAGACCGAAAAATTCAATGCCATAGCCGGGATTTGAACCACGGATCTCCCGGTCCCCGTGCGGTTGCTCTAACTAAGCTACCATGGCCAACGTGCCGACATTACATTAAATTCTCCAACTGACTCGTATTTTTTCCGTTTCCTTTGGTGGGCAACTGCACTCGCGTTGACTAGACAGACTTTACAACAGCCGTTTCAGAACCAAGGCCTACCTCCCGTTCCCCACCTCTGTCCATCTCAGGCTCATTGTGGGGTGCAGTATTGGAGTGTGGAACGTGGTTAATTCCTTCCGGCCGGTATATGCGATCTTCGCAATCAGGAGAACTACCACTTTTCAATCAAGGAGCTCCTATGTTATCAGTAAGCAAACATCTTTTAAAAGATTTGACCATCGCTTATAGACTATTGTTTTCTCTTATTGTCATTGTACCTGCAAAGAAATATGCAATAAAAATTTATTCACGTACGCATACACATATAACACGCACGAAAACACTGCAATACACATATCAAAGTTTTGGATGCGTTGGAATAAGTACATCTCTGCCCATGAGAGAGAATCTCTTTGTCGTGTGTGTTCGTGAAGCCGAGGAGAATAAGAAAATCGCTGTATGAGCATTGCCTCGTATATCAGGCTTAACTTCAAGATAAATCACATTCTCAAGTGATGGATCGTATTGTAGACGCGTTATCGCGTACATGATTAGAACACCGGGCATGTGCAACTGAAAGAACAGATAGCTGTGGCAGCTTGTCGGATTTTCCCTTGACATTTACTCGTATTAGAGGATATCAAAATAATATCGTACTAAAATAAAATTGCAAATCTATACCTGGCCTTATTATGCAAACTTTATTTTTATCTTTATTCAGTTTACAGTCAAATTACATAAAACCTTACAAATTTTGCAGATATAGTCTACTTGCTATCTTAACTAAACCTACAGCTTACTAGATTCCAGTAACCTTACAGATCTACTCATCTAATCTATCTAAAACAGTCTTTCCTCTACTCTAATAATATAATATAGTAGGTTTAGAAATAAATATGCTGTCTAATCTTCGAAGTTATACAGTCTTGATAACAAACGATAAACGTCATTTAATAAAATGTGGTAAGTGAAATAACTTTGAGGACTTTGGCAAGGAGTGATATATCTTTCTACTTTGTAATGCTTTTGTTTGTCGAAAATAAAAGGTGTACATATTCCGTAAAAGTTTGCGTGTGTACCTTTATATTTCGTTAATAACCTAGTGCATTATCATTTCAGGTTTCTTTCCTTTGCTTTTTAAATCTTCCTTGGACTTATACAGATATTTCAAAACAAAAATTATGTAAATCGATTTAGCCGTTCTCGAGATAATGTTAGATTAACAAACATCAATTTATATATTCGAGGGCTGTTCAATAAAGAATGATCATAATTTTTTAAGGTCATAATTTTTCGCACTAAACTTCAATCTTATTATATTCTGTTAGCTTAATGCGAAACAAACACGCCGTAGCAGTTTCATTGTTGGTACTCCTGGTTCCCGCCTGTGAGAAACAGGCAAGTTCAGACATGTTCAGTATATTCAGAAATTCTGCTTTCGTCTGAACAAATCTTCAGTTGAGGCCTATACAATGTTACAGGGGGCCTATGGAGAGTCTGTTCTTCCCTACAGCACAGCTCGAAGGTGGTTTAAAATGTTTAAAGAGGGGAAGCTATCAATTTCAAAGGAAGGTGGACCCGGTGCTCCAGTTACTGCTCTTACGGAAGAAAACATCAACACTGCTGCTGCCATTGTGAGAGACGATCGACGAATTACCTTAAAATCACTTTCTGAAATACCGAACATTTCATTGGGTGCCACCCACACGTTGGTGACAGAAACATTACACATGAGACGTGTTTGTGCGCGATGGGTTCCAGGACTGTTGATTCCCGAACAAAAGGACATAGCATGCAGGTCTGCATGTAGTTAAAGTTGATGTTAGAAGAAGATCCGGAGTTTCTTTCAAACGTAATCACTGCTGATGAAACTTGGCTACATCATTTTGATCCTGAGAGCAAACAGCAAAGCTCAGTGTGGAAATCTCCTTCATCACCAACCCCCAAAAAAGCAAAAGTGGTTGCTTCTGCTGGGAAAGTTATGGTCATCTCATTCTTTGATATTAATGGAATGGTTTATCAGCATGTGTACCTGTACACACATTAGTAACTGGACAGGGATGTCCTGAAAACATTGCAAGTCCATATCAGGAGAAAAAGACCACATTTCCATTGTAACGAAAATACTTAGCTGTGTATTTGAGGTTGGTTAAATCCCACGTTGCGTAGACGATATGTATCGAATTTATGCAGTTCCCTGATGTTCTGGAAGTATTACCTCGTCCACGGCTGCTCTGATGTTCGCATAAGATTCTTTTTCCCAGGACGGGTCGCGGATGTAAAGAAGATGGTGGATTTTTAAATGAAACGCTATTTTATCGAATTACTTTTGAATAGTCTTTTCGATTTATTGATAATTTGACTTTTTAGCACTTGATAATTAAAGAGTTTCACTATAAATTGATAATTGTTACTCGTAGCACAATTACAATTATACTATAACAACTTCTGACGATAGCGTCCATTTTACAATTTGACGAGTACGTCTTACTCACACAACAGCTTGATAGAAAAGAAGAAGGAAACAACTTCATCTCGTTCTTATATATTAACTGGGTCGTTGCTATGACGACGAATCAACATTATTCAATTTTTACAATTTTGATTGATGATTTTCTCATACTTTTTCCAGATATTTCCATTTTATAATTTTTAACATTTAAACATATTTGAATAACCATTTTAAATCGTCTCACCATGAAGCAGGCTGGATGCTGCACCACGATAATGCGCGGCCGCATATTGCCAATGTTGTTGCTGAATATCTTGCAAAAATCAACGTGAAGTACAAACCTCACCCTCCCTATAGTCCGGATTTAGCCGCATGTGACATTTTCTATTCCCTAACTTGAAGAAACGCCTTCGTGGGTGGCATTATCCATCATCAGAAGCAGTGGTGAAGGCTGTGGAGGCGATTTTGAAGGATCTCTCAAAAATTGTTTCCAGGATGTCTTTGAAAACTGGCAGAAACGCTGGGAGAAGTGCATCGCATTCAGGGGAGACTATTTTGAGAAGGACCATCAAAATTATGAGGATGAGTAAAGATACGTTGTAAAAAAAAATTGTAATCATTCTTTATTGAACATCCCTGGTAGTTTTAACTGTGGGGTCTCGTTTGACTTCTCCCTTAAACCTCACATACTATGCGATTTATGTGGGTCTAATTTTAATTAGGTTTTGATACACCATTGTTCAAGAGCGTCAATCATCTGCTTAGATTACAGTTTCTAAACTCGGCAGGGTAATCCTTATCATACCTACATTCAACAGTAATTGTCAAGATTAAATGCAATGCTTTTGAAAGCCATCCTTTGGGTACACAGCTAATGAAGTGGGATGGGCTTAAAGTACACTGAAAATGTCACGGAGGAAGAGGGGATTGAGCACAGCACGGAGGATCCCCTGAAGCGATGCTGGGACAATCTTGTTCTAACAGTGGAGAGGATTGCTTGTATTTGTGTGGGCTTTGCTGGCAAGGATTGTGGCTTCTGTTGAAGTGACGCAGATCAAGCAAAATCCATTCTGTCCTGCTTGACGTCACACACATACACAGGCAGTCAATAGGCAAACAGTGAGAGGTATCTTGGTGATAACGTCGCTACTTCCTGTAATCGAATTTGTAAACATCTTATATAATGCATTACAATATTGGCTGGGTTCATTCTTCTGCAAACTGCAATAAAACTTTTACTTCTAATTCTTGGTAATCTAGAAAATTTGTTAGTTTAGGTTGGTGTAGGAATATACTGTGTGTGACTGTGGATTCGTAAAAATTAAGTCATTTTGCAGAAATTACAAAATGCTCTTTATTTTCGTAGAAACACACTTTGGCCAACCCTTACAGTAGCAGAATTACGTAACATACACAAATACAAACTTCGATGTTGTCGATGACAGACAAGAGTTCACTTTCAAAACACAGCTGCACGTGTACGACTGTCTGACTCAACTGGCGATCCGCGAATTTTTTATAGCTCCACTCAATGTCCTAGAAATTTGTGGAATTTTCTCTAACAATCAAGACGGTACTAGAAAGACGAACCTTCCAGTCATCTGTCTTTATCTGTTTCGGCAAGCTTTTTATCTCCGCGCTGTACTATCTGGCCGTTTGTGCGCGCAGGCCGCGCCAGTCGCAACAATGCGTTCGCGACAATACTAGGTTGAAGAAATTAGTACAATAAAACCTGCCTGAAACGGGCCGGAAACCTGGAAAAACGGAAAATAATTTTCGGAACGGAGATATTTCCCATGTAAAATTATACTCTAAACCGGAAAACTGCCTAACGCGGAAAGGGACATATTTTTGGGGGAACCGTTTGCCTAAATAACCTGATTAAAACGGATTACTTTATGTGTAATGGGTTACAACGTACGTATTATAAAAAGTGTAATAATTTAGAGCGCGACTGGACCAAAGTTCTATGAACCATAAAGTCATAAACTGTAATCGGGGTTTTCAAAAATCTTGGAAACTGTTATGTTCAACAGGATATCTCCTTTTCTTGAAAAATATGTATTCAGTGATAAACAAAATGGATTTAGGAAAAATAAATCAATTTCTAATGCACTATACTCCTTTATGAAACAAACATTAGAAGGGTTTGAGGCAAATAATTATACTATTGGGATTTTTATGGATTTGTCTAAGGCATTTGATTTGGTTGACCATAATATTCTCTTATCCAAACTTGAAGCCTATGGTATAAGAGGGGTATCTCATAATTGGTTTGAATCCTACCTTGAGGGTAGAAGACAGTATACTGTAGTTAATAATGAATTCAATGGTCATAATATTAATTCCAATATTGAAATTGTGAGATGTGGGGTTCCACAGGGTTCTATCCTGGGACCACTGCTTTTTCTAGTATATATTAATGACCTTCCACTTAATATTCCCCATGCAGAAACTATTCTATATGCTGACGACACTAATATAATAATCAGAGGCTGCAATAATTCTGAATTGCAACATTATGCTAATACTGTGATGACAAATATGATACATTGGCTAACTAATAATAAATTACTACTTAATATTAAAAAGACACAAAGTATGCATATTTCACTATCAAATAGAAATGAAGCTAATATAGCTCCTGTAATAGCTTTTGGCAATGAGGTAATACAATATACCAATGAAACAAAATTTTTGGGGGTAATTATTGACACATTTTTAAGCTGTAAGCCGCATATTCAGTATATTACTGCAAAAATTAATAAAGCCCACTACATAATATCAGTGCTAAGGAAAATTTGTAATACACAAACATTAAAGCTGATTTACTATTCATATGTGCAGTCTTATCTTTATCTGGGGATCAGCTACCGAAATAAAAGATTTATTTGTAACACAAAAGAAAATAATAAGAAGAATGTTTAATCTAAGTAAAGGGACTCATTGTATGAAATATTTTAAGGAAAATAATATACTAACTCTGCCATGTCTGTATATCTTAGAAACCGTATGCTTTATAAACAACAACATACAATATTTTCAAACAAATAACACTATTCATGAACATTATACTACGAATAATACTAAACTACATATACTGGGATCAAGATCAAATAAAAAACTTAACTCAGTACTTCATAAAGGGGTTCACATGTACAACTTAATCTTAAAGAAAATCAAAAACAATGATAAGAAAAGATTCAGAAGAGATGTGAAATCATTTTTAATAAATCAGTGTACTGAAGAGTTCTTTGAATAATTTAGACACCAGATTAAGTAGAGTAAATGATTACATGAGAATAATTTTATGATACTAATGGTTGACAATTCATGTAAGTTTTCTGTAATTGTTGACATTGATACAATTTAATCCGATTATTGCATGCAGAATTAATTCTGTATTTTCTGAATTTCTAGTTTGTATTGTTTGTACTGTATCTTGAAAAAGCAAATATTTCTGTACAGAAATTAAATGCTAAATAAATAAATATGGTATAATTCTTCGAGGAAAAGGTAAAACAAACCAGTAGCTCTCTCAACTCTCTTCCAACACACGTGGTAAGGGTAAGGGTAGTGGTAGTGCGTTCATTCTTAGTTTCGTTGTTACAAGTGATCAAGTACGAATGGAAGAAAACTGTGAACTTTGATTTTTGAAAGCATAGTTTGTGTGTACACAAATTCTGTAAAATGTGTTCTAAACACAAGACATTATCACTGGAGAAAAGCATTAAGTTTATTGAAGAAAGGAACAGACGTCCAGCTAAAGAATTAACTTTGTTGTTTAAAGTGAGAAAAGCTCAGATTTATGAGATTTTGAAAAAATAAAAATTAAAGACGAGTGGTTAAAGGGAACAGCAGGGCATGTGCAACGTATCACTAAAGCTACAGAGTATGACGAGCTAAATCGTGATTTGTTAGTGCCCAATTCTGAATCATTGCTTAAGACACAAGCTTTAGAGACAGCAAGAAAATTAGGCAAAGACAGTTTCAGAGCTTCCAATGGATGCCACGAGAGTTTCAAACATCGCCATAATATTGTTTGTGTGTGGTGAAGCAAATGATGTTGATATGCAGACAGTTGAAGATTGGAAAGGGAAAATTGAAAACAGACAGAGAAACTAGATGATGAATTACAATGATTGCAGTAAGCTGAAAATATAGTACACAGTATATATCAGCCAATTATATTAACACTTCATTCTATATTATTCCTAGGTAATACAAAAAGGAGGGGAACAATAATAATAGAGAGAATATTGAAATTCTGGTATAAGTGTATTAAAAGGGCAGAAAGGGGAATTATTGAATTTGTGCATGAAGTAACAGAAATGCATTAAGAACATAAATATTTGGTGGTCGGAATTGGAAAGAACGGTATCCAAGACAGGCATGGGAAATTTATGGAGAGGGGAGGAGTCAAATCACAGTGGTTTTTGGAAGGAAGTGAGAACCAGAGTACAAGACATAGATAGGCAGGAGATATGGAAAAGTATAGAAGAAAAATATTTGAAATTTTATAAGCAATTAAAGACAGAATGGGGTAGGGAGACATATATAGATCAATGTAACAAAACTGGAAGAGAAGGCACAGCATGGATGAGAGTAAGAACAATATATCTAAAAGGGTTGAAGTAATGAGGTAGGGATATGTGAATTCTGTGGAGATGAAGAGAGCACTGTTCATTACCTGATAGAAAAAACCATAAACCAGAACAAATGAGCATGAACGGAGCACTCGTTTAATGCAACCTGAGAAGTCTTGGCTCGCAGAGCATTGTTTTGATAACGACCATAGAGCCAACTTTCGGGAGACGACCATCTTGGCAAATTGCAACAGTTACTAGAGCGGAGAGTTAAGGAGATTTTGGCCATTTCCTCCGACAGGAGCACGCTTAATCGTGGTGCTGGATTTCAGTTCAGCTCCTCTTGGAAACCGGCCTTAAAATGGAAATCCGTCGGCTTAAGAAGCACAAATCTATATAGCTTGATCATCAAGTTAAGTAGTTACGTTTCCTTGACCTAATTAGTTTTCTATACTCAAGCCATCTCTTGACCTGGCATTTAATTTGCTGAAAACAGTCTTTTGTTAAATGATCAAAGTATTGGTAGTGTTTTGTCTTTGTTTATATTTGTGTTATATCTATTTTGTGGTTATAACATTCCTTACATATCCTAATGATGGGAGCAATGTACGCTCCCGAAACGTCGATTTCTAATCGTCTTTTCACCTGGCTTGTTGCCCGAGAGTATCTTGTATATATTCGTTGCCAGGAAAGCTTCAGGTCTTATTTGACTTACAAAAGTGTCTGCTATGTATCATTCCCCACGCTATTTGAAAATTGTACCGCTACACTTCGTCCTGCGCCGTGGCGTAGAGGGCTGAGGCAGCATGCCTTGGTCCCTGCCCACGGAAAGCGGCCCGGGTTCGATCCCACACATGGGGTGCGGTACCCACTCAGCATCGTGAGGAAAGTGAGGAGCTTACGTTAGGTAAGCGGCCCTGGTCACGAAAACCTACGTTCCGGCCGGCGGATGCCGAGATGCTGATCACATCTCCTCCCCATATCGGTTGGATGATCGCCCACATCTACCATGCATAAGTGGGCGTGAGGCCGGCAGTCGGGTTGGTAGGCCTTGGCCCTATTAGGGCTTTCGCACCAGTGGTTAACTATTTTTTAAACCGCTACATTTCCCACAAGAGTGACTTTGATTAAAAAATATAGACATTAATGTAGGTACAAAAGTGAATCGAGAAGATATTGACACATTGCTGCACTCACACTGTTTATTCACAGGACATGTTTCAAGAGCTCTTGCTCCTATCATCAGCTGATACTCGATTAGTGTAAGATGTAGTGGTTTCCTCTTTCTCCGTATTGTCAATAGATGGCGTGATGTACTTGCCAAAGATGTCCGGTGGTGGAGTTTCAAAATTCATGACTCTATGACGATTTTTGTTGATGAAGATTTTTTCCCATACGGAAAGGTCTATGGGGTGATTAACGTATTTTATTAGAGATGTTTCCAAGTTGATGTCATGTCTAGTATTCAAAAAATGAAAAGCCACTGCTGATTTTTCTGTTTCACCATTTTTAATGTTTCTTAGATGTTCTTTAGTTCTGATGTTAATATTTCTTTTTGTTTTTCCTATATAAATTTTAGGGCAAGTTTCACATTTGATCTCATAGATTCCTGGTTTTTCTTTGGTAGTGATTGAATTTTTGGGAGGGCCTTTTAACAAATTTCTGATATTAAACCTATTTTGAGGTGCAAGAGTTATGTTGTGTTTTGAGAAGATTTTTTGGAATTTGTTATAGGCTGATGGGTGGAAGGTGAATTTTTTAAAAGGTTTTTTTTTTCTGTTTTTCTCCTGTAGGTTCTAGGGTGGTGGTTTCTTTTATTTTCTTAGCCTTGTTGAGTCTGTTAACTGTTTTGTCTACTAAATTTGGGTTGAAACCGTTGGATATAGCTACTTTTTTATGTGTAGGTATTCTTCTTGATAATCTTCTCTGTTTTGTGGAAAGTTGATCATCCGAAATATTAAACTGTTGAAAATGGCATGTTGATGTTGTTTTGGATTGAAGATGTTGTTCTTGATGTAATTATCTGTGTGTGTCGGTTTCCTGTAAATACCAAAAGTGAGTTTGTTGTTCTTTTTTTTTTATCTTGATGTCCAAAAAGGGGAGCACATCATCCTCCTCTGCTTCCACAATGTAAATTTTATTGCTGGATTTTGTATATTCAAAAGTCTAAGACCATCTTGTATGAGTTTTTTAGGTACTATTGCAAAAATGTCGTCAACATAGCGATACCACACTTTGAAATAATTTGGAAAAGTTTTTGTGATGTGTGTTTCAAAAGCACTCATAAATAAATCTGCCATTGTCTCCCTTCTTGGCAGATTTATTTATGAGTGCTTTTGAAACACACATCACAAAAACTTTTCCAAATTATTTCAAAGTGTGGTATCGCTATGTTGACGACATTTTTGCAATAGTACCTAAAAAAATCTCATACAAGATGGTCTTAAACTTTTGAAAATCCAGCTATAAAATTTACATTGGAAACAGAAGAGGATGGTGTGCTCCCCTTTTTGGACATCAAGATCAAAAAAATGAACAACAAACTCACCTTTGGTATTTACAGGAAACCGACACACACAGATAATTACATTAAGAACAACAGTTTCAACCCAAAACAACACCAACATGCCATTTTCAACAGTTTAATCTTTTGGATGATCAACTTTCCACTAAACAGAGAAGATTATCAAGAAGAATACCCACACATAAAAAAGTAGCTATATCCAATGGTTTCAACCCAAATTCAGTAGACAAAACAGTTAACAGACTCAACAAAGCTAAGAAAATAAAAGAAACCACCACCCTAGAACCTACAGGAGAAAAAGAGAAAAAACTTTTTAAAAAATTCACCTTCCACCCATCAGCCTATAACAAATTCCAAAAAATCTTCTCAAAACACAACATAACTCTTGCACCTCAAAATAGGTTTAATATCAGAAATTTGTTAAAAGGCCCTCCCAAAAATTCAATCACTACCAAAGAAAAACCAGGAATCTATGAGATCAAATGTGAAACTTGCCCTAAAATTTATATAGGAAAAACAAAAAGAAATATTAACATCAGAACTAAAGAACATCTAAGAAACATTAAAAATGGTGAAACAGAAAAATCAGCAGTGGCTTTTCATTTTTTGAATACTAGACATGACATCAACTTGGAAACATCTCTAATAAAATATGTTAATCACCCCATAGACCTTTCCGTATGGGAAAAAATCTTCATCAACAAAAATCGTCATAGAGTCATGAATTTTGAAACTCCACCACCGGACATCTTTGGCAAGTACATCACGCCATCTATTGACAATACGGAGAAAGAGGAAACCACTACAACTTACACTAATCGAGTATCAGCTGATGATAGGAGCAAGAGCTCTTGAAACATGTCCTGTGAATAAACAGTGTGAATGAAGCAATGTGTCAATATCTTCTCGATTCACTTTTGTACTAATTTGTGCTTCACTGTCCCTACGCTTCTTCCAAGTTTATACTTTGATTAATGTAGGTATTCTAACGTAATTTGGAAGCAATGCTTTCCTTGCAACACACGCCCCTGTCGTTAAAGTATTTTCTGTCCACACACATGTGCTCCATATGTAGCCACTTCAGGTCTTTCACTTTTACTTACTTTTCATCACCAAGAGTTGGCAACATTGCAGATATACAGCTGGTGCTGATTTACGAGTGTTTACAATGAATGGCGAAAGGAACACAGAACAAGTGCTCGGTTGTTTTCGGTCAGTGTTGTACGATTCGCGCTTGTCACCGTAAGTGTATACCTGAAGTACTTGAAAGAAGATGTGCGTTTGCTGACGTAAACATGTATGTTGTTTCAGTTGCGTCTATCTCAAGCACAACTTTAGACTTGGTGTGTCAAGAAGGTGCATTATAGTGAATACTTTATAAATAACTTCATTGTTAATACAAAAGAACAGCGCTGTTTCAGAATTGGACGCTATAGATGGCCTTAAAATTCTATGCAGTAGGGAGTAAAAACTGAAAATCGACAAAGATTGAACAGTTCGAAATATTTATAACATATATCCTCAATGGAAATTAATTATTCTTTCACACTGGCCGTGTGTAGGCTAAATTGTGGAAACGTAGAGTCAGACTGAAAAATTCAATGCCATAGCCGGGATTTGAACCACGGATCTTCTGGTTTCCGTCCAGCCGCACTACCATTGTGCTACTATGGCCAACGTGCCGATATGACATTAAATTCTCCAACTGACTCGTAGTCGGTTGGAGAATTTAATGTCATATCGGCACGTTGGCCATAGTAGCACAATGGTAGTGCGGCTGGACGGAAACCAGAAGATCCGTGGTTCAAATCCCGGCTATGGCATTGAATTTTTCAGTCTGACTCTACGTTTCCATATATCCTCAACATGAAGAGGGCAGCTTTCGTAAATAAAAGCTACTGCATTTCGTTGTTCATCTGTTGACAGTTACTCACCAAAGTTGCAACCATTTTGGACGCTCAGTTGTTATGTAATAGTCATTTGAATGAGTTTATGTGAGTGTTTTCATGAAAATGGACAAAATCAAGTATCGAGCTGTCATTAAATATTTCTTTTTGAAACGCAATACCCCTACGCAAATCACAGATGAGTTGGACTCTGTGTATGGGGAGTCTGCACCATCATTTACCATAGTGAAATTTTGGGCAGCTGAATTTAAACGTGGCCGTAAGAGGTTGGGAGACGATGAACTTTCGATACTTCAAAAAACTGCAACTACCAACGAAAACATTGCCAAAGTTCACCAAATGGTGCTAGACGACCGCCGAATTAAAGTGAGAGAGAGCAGAGGCTATGAACATGTCAAAAGAACGTGTTTGTCACATATTAAATCAACATTTAGACATGAGAAAGGTGCAATAAATGCGAGTTTTGGCGCCGATTAATTACTGTAGATGAAACTAGGATACACCATTTTACGCCCGAAACAAAAATATACTCCGAACGATGGAGTAAAAATGGGGAACCGGCTCCAACAAAATCAAAAACTTTTCTTTTTCTTCTGGGAAAGTGATGGCGACTGTTTTTTTTTGGGGGGGGGGGAGGGGATGGTCATGGAGTTATTTTAATTGATTACACTGGGCAACAATGTTTCGAACACTTCATGAGGTAATTCCTACTAATTTTGGGTTGAGAAAAAGAGAAAAAGATACAAATTAATTACATACATGCTAACAACAATGAAAGTACATTTGATTTTTTAACTGGTAATTACATGATAAGAGTTCTAAATTGCTGGAAAAATACTTCGCAGATAGTCGTGTCTGAAGAGAATCATGTGATGGCCTATTGACTTCGTCGTCTTTTAGCTTGCCTCTTGTGATGGAGTTCCACAGAATCCCTATACAAAGACCAACAGTAATCCCCAGCATTACTTCATTCCAACGGCCCTGATATCTTTGTTCCATAAAAGAAATGTCCTGATGGAATCTCTCACCATGTTCATCACTAACAGCTCCACAACTAGGAGGGTAAAAGTCTAGGTAGGAGTGGAGAAAATGGATCTTAAGGGACATGTTGTATCCAAGGTTACGGTATTTTTGCAGGAGCACTGTCACCAAATGCTTGTCGTTGTCATCTCTTTTGTTGCCCAAAAATCCATGAACAACACCCTTGAAGGCTTCCCAAGCTTCCTTTTCTTTCCCCTCCAAAATTTGATCAAATGCAGAATCCTTTACAAGTTCTCTTACTTGTAGTCCGACAAAAATGCCTTCCTTAACTTTTGCATCACCTAATTTCCAAAATGTCTCTCTGATTGTGTTTTGTTATTTGACAGGTGTGCCAACCCCCCAAAAAAATCTCCCAAATTTAAAATCTTCATTCTAAAGAAATGAAATGTCACTTTATCCTCGAAACAAGAGCTAATCTATCATTTATATGGTGATTTTTTAATTCAGAATATGGAAATACATAAATTCACTATTTTTAAGCCAGAAACGTTTTCATTGTTGGCCAGTGTTATCTTCAAAAAGGAAACCCCATTATAGGAGCATACTACGCATCATTACTTGACAAGCTGAAGGCAGAACTTGAGGAAAAACGGCCACATTTACAGAAAAAGAAAATCCAGTTTCACCAAGACAACGCACGGTCTCACACCTCAGCAGTAGCAATGGCGAAAACCTACGAATTACGGTTTCAACTGCTGGACCAACCGCCTACTCACCAGATCTAGCGCCAGGCAACTTCCGCCCCCCCCCCCCCCCCTCATCTGAAAATTGCGCTCGGGGGACAGAGATTTTCGTCAAATGAGGCAATCACCTTCGTGAGTAATTATTTTGCAGAGAAAAATGCCGATTACTATTTGGACGGGTTACAGAGATGGGAGCGTCGCTGGGAGAAGTGTGTAGAGTTACAAGAATATGTTTGAAAAACGCCGAGTACTATTTGGACGTGTTACAGAGATGGAAGCATTGCTGGGAGAAGTGTGTAGAGTTACAAGGAGACTATGTTGAAAAACGCCGAGTACTATTTGGACGGGTTACAGAGATGGGAGCATTGCTGGGAGAGGTGTGTAGAGTTACAAGGAGACTATGTTGAAAAATGCCGAGTACTACTTGGACGGGTTACAGAGATGGGAGCATCGCTGGGAGAAGTGTGTAGAGTTACAAGGAGACTATGTTGAAAAACGCCGAGTACTATTTGGACGTGTTACAGAGATGGGAGCATCGCTGGGAGAAGTGTGTAGAGTTACAAGGAGACTATGTTGAAAAACGCCGAGTACTATTTGGACGGATTACAGAGATGGGAGTATCGCTGGGAGAAGTGTGTAGAGTTACAAGGAGACTATGTTGAAAAACGCCGAGTACTATTTGGACGTGTTACAGAGATGGGAGCATCGCTGGGAGAAGTGTGTAGAGCTACAAGGAGACTATGTTGAAAAACGCGGAGTACTATTTGGATGGGTTACAGAGATGGGAGCATTGCTGGGAGAAGTGTGTAGAGTTACAAAGAGACCTTGTTGATAAACGCCGAGTACTATTTGGACGGGTTATAGAGATGGGAGCATCGCTGGGATAGGTGTGTAGAGTTACAAAGAGACTATGTTGAAAAACGCGGAGTACTATTTGGACGGATTACAGAGATGGGAGTATCGCTGGGAGAAGTGTGTAGAGTTACAAGGAGACTATGTTGAAAAACGCCGAGTACTATTTGGACGTGTTACAGAGATGGGAGCATTGCTGGGAGAAGTGTGTAGAGTTACAAGGAGACTATGTTGAAAAACGCGGAGTACTATTTGGACGGGTTACAGAGATGGGAGCATTGCTGGGAGAAGTGTGTAGAGTTACAAGGAGACCATGTTGAAAAACGCCAAGTACTATTTGGACGGGTTACAGAGATGGGAGCATCGCTGGGATAGGTGTGTAGAGTTACAAAGAGACTATGTTGGAAAGAAAAAAAAATCTGAATAAAGAACATGTGTTGTATCTTTATTAGGTCGGAATCTTTTCAGACCACCTATATATTTCTAATATTCTTTAGTATCCTGCCCCAATTTAGGCACTTAAAATGTCGAAAAATAGTGATAGAGTAACGAAGAGTACTTTGTAAATAGTTATCAAGTGCTTAATGTGTAAATGCTACGTACCCTTAGCATTTAGGCTTTCTTTTATATAAAATATTGCGCGAAAATAGCAGAACCCGACATGTGTAGGGTAGTGCGGATGCGTGAATGAGAGAGCCAATCTAATTATCTCCCTGTATCTCTGTTTTAGCTAGATACACTAATGTTTCGGCTACGCTCTGTCGCGCTTCGCAGTTGCTCCGCTCCTTTATAAAAAGCATTCCTCGGCTACGCTTTGTGGCTTAGAGCCGGTGGTGTTCCTCTCATATTAGCATCTGTGACGTCAAAGCGTAATATCTGGGAGTTAATGCGCGAGTACCGCGGACTGAGGAATTAGGCCAGGAATGGCGGCTGTTTGAAATTGTGTTTTATATATTATTCTTGTACACTCCATTTTTTAAATACCTCTACAAGAAACAAATCCGGTGAGGTTAGTTTAGGGGATCTGAGGGGTCACAGACCGTTTGAGATTATTCGATTATCAGAGAAACTGGTTACAAGTTCCATGGTATCTTTAGATGTATGGCACGTTGCTCCATCTTGCTGGAAATAACCTTCTCTCAATTCGATATCATCCAGCTGCTCCACAAATGCCTTGAAGATACCCAGATAAACTTCAGTGTCTACAGTCGTATCAAAGAAACTGGTTACAAGTTCCATGGCGTCATTAGATGTATGGCACGTTGCTCCATCTTGCTGGAAATAACCTTCTCTCAATTTGATATCATCCAGCTGCTCCACAAATGCCTTGAAGATACCCAGATAAACTTCAGTGTCTACAGTCGTATCAAAGAAACTGGTTACAAGTTCCATGGCGTCATTAGATGTATGGCACGTTGCTCCATCTTGCTGGAAATAACCTTCTCTCAATTTGATATCATCCAGCTGCTCCACAAATGCCTTGAAGATACCCATATAAACTTCAGTGTCTACAGTCGTATCAAAGAAATTGGTTACAAGTTCCATGGTGTCATTAGATGTATGGCACGTTGCTCCATCTTGCTGGAAATAACCTTCTCTCAATTCGATATCATCCAGCTGCTCCACAAATGCCTTGAAAATACCCATATAAACTTCAGTGTCTACAGTCGTATCAAAGAAATTGGTTACAAGTTCCATGGTGTCATTAGATGTATGGCACGTTGCTCCATCTTGCTGGAAATAACCTTCTCTCAATTCGATATCATCCAGCTGCTCCACAAATGCCTTGAAAATACCCATATAAACTTCAGTGTCTACAGTCGTATCAAAGAAATTGGTTACAAGTTCCGTGGTGACATTAGATGTATGCTACGTTGCTGCATCTTGCTGGAAATAACCTTCTCTCAATTCGATATCATCCAGCTGCTCCACAAATGCCTTGAAGATACCCATATAAACTTCAGTGTCTACAGTCGTATCAAAGAAAATGGGACCACGAACCATATATGCTAGTGGAGGACACTTCCAACATTTTCTCTGAGACATAAAATCCAGTAACTCACCCTTACCGATATTCGAACTCGGGACCTCTTAAGTCATCCTTTCCTGGATTAAATTGCAGAAGTAGGATTTAAAAAAAATATTAAATACACAAGAGGTTCAATCCTCTCAAATAAAACTAAAATGTTCAAAATTGTAGGTCCACGAGAACTTCTAAGATACAATCTTACATTCACATTTTCAACGTTAAGTCATATTGGACAGTGAATGATACGATGCCCAAATGAGCCCAGGGTACATTGAGCTTAAAGTTATTCGACATTAATCTTTCAGGATAAGGGAAAAGCCCTGAAGAAACCTTATCCAGGTAGCTCACCCTAACCGAGATTCCA